>JASANB010007732.1:0-67500 GCA_030248155.1 Sabatieria punctata | reverse complement strand
GAACGAATCAACACAGAAGGTTGGGGGGTTGCATGTTTACAATCACAAGAGCCTTGGCTTTCAAACGATGCCCCGCTCGACCAGATTTCTGACAAAAATATTTTTCGAATCCCTTCCGGACCCGATTTGACCCCCCTACAACCCCCATTCCGATAATTTTATTTCATGGAAATGTAGCGCTATCTATTCGCTTTCGAACGCACAAAGAATCGAGAAAAAACGGGGACCGATCTCCAAGATTTCTGTCATACGTATTACACAGTATCTCTTATTAAGCAAGTCCAGAATTGTGCGATGTATGCAAGAGATACTGTGTAATATGTATGACAGAAATCTTGGAGATCGGTCCACAATTGACCATGCTCTGCTCTTTGCAGTGTATGCCAGCTGAAAGGCAAATTTATATAAAATATCACGGATTTTCAACGTTCAAGGCCTAAAAACTCAATTTGCTCCCACGTTTTTTCTAGATTTTTTGTGCGTTCGAAAGCGAATACATAGATAGCGCTACATTTCCATGAAATAAAATTATCGGAATGGGGCTTGTAGCGGGTTCACTCGGGTCCGGAAGGGATTCGAAAAAAATTTTTGTCAGAAATCTGGTCGAAGAATCCCCTAAGGGGACCCTAGAGACCCGTAGACCCCATAAGGCATCGTTTGAAAGAAAACGCTCTTGTGATTCTAAATATGCAATCTCCAACTTTCTATATTGATTCGTTCCCCAGTTAGAAGCCGAAAGCTGAGGTTGGGTCGAAAAAGTGACCCTCTCAAAAATGGCTGAGAACATACATGGGCCGGGGGGTAAGGGGGGTATACCCCCCTCGGCCACCCACCCCCCCCTCCCGGAGGGAGGAAAATTTCGCTTATTTAAGGCAAAATAGGCGTTTTCTGGCCTTTTTTCGGGGGACCCCCCCCCCCCCCCGAGGTCTCAACCCCCCCCCCGAGGTCCATACATGTACTAGGGGGGTTTGGGGGGTTACCCCCCCTGCTGGAAAGGCCAAACCCCCCTCACCCCCCCCCCCCCGAGACAGGTTAAGGGACCCCTCCCCCCGACCAAAAAATACAAGTGGTGGTAGTGGCTCCAGTATTAACAAACTGGGTCAGAAATCACTAATTTTTAGCCTAAAATTCACTTGAAAAGCCTTTGGAAACCGAATTTGGCGTTTCCACTGCTGATATTTAAGAAAAATCGGTGTTTTTGGAAGCTCTTTTTGTCATTTTTTGCTTGTTTTTAGCTTTAAAACGCTATTTGGCAGCTTAAAACAGCGATTTTTAGCGTCCTTACTGAAAAAACCGTGCTAAAAACGCATTTCTAGGCGTTTTGGAGCTTTTTGAAATTTGGGACCCCCCACCTGGGCGAAACCCCCCCTCGACCCCCCACCTGAGGAAACCCCCCCCTACCCCCCCAGGTCGGCCCGGAGCTGTTACATGTATGCCGAGGTCTCAACCCCCCTACCCCCCTCCGGATTTTTCCGGCCCATGTATGGCTGAGAAGGTGATAAAATGTCTGTTTCGGTCAAATTAAACCAAAATACAAAATTTTAGTCAAAATCGGAGACAAAAAGTAGAGATTTGTCCGGGAAGAGTCGATACTTAGAAAAACCGGCTCGAAAAAACTGTAGTGGCTGACAAATTTGCAGGAAATAATGTCAGCTTGTTGGCTCACAACGGTTGTGCAAATTTTCCGTCCAGGTGAGCCGAATGGAAAAATCGTTCGTTCCTACCGGTGCTGGTGTTTGACATTGGCATCCAGTTAAAGGTCATAGGATCATAAGCAGACCTTTATAGGAGAGTGCGAACTCGTAGGGGTTGTACAAGGTGAGCACTTGTTTGTGTCCTGCTGGTTCGTTGGCATAAAACTGAATCTGGGAGGGAAAGACAAAAACTGGAAGTGACGACCCAGCGTCACTGGAGCGACGATCACAACCCACAGACATTCATTACTGCAACGGTTACCGTCAATAAAAGGTCATCTCTGCACGGGCCGTCCAAAAATTACGTAATAGTCTGAGGGGAAGGGGGTTCGCTAAATGATTACTACTTATTACGGTGGGTAGGGAGGGTCGAAATTTTTTAATTACGTAATTTTTAGTTTGCAGCATCGCAAATGCAAAAGACACAGAAAGGGCGTGAATAATCAAGGTTTTGAACGCCTGGCATGAATTTATGCATGGGCCGGGGCTAAGGGGAGTTATCCCCCTCGCCGGTATTTCTTTTGCCCCAGCCACCCTTTGAAATTTTGGCGACCTTTTCCGGAAACGTAAAAAAATTT
The DNA here is from genome assembly GCA_030248155.1 of Sabatieria punctata. Classification (NCBI taxonomy): domain Eukaryota; kingdom Metazoa; phylum Nematoda; class Chromadorea; order Araeolaimida; family Comesomatidae; genus Sabatieria; species Sabatieria punctata. The sequence goes on along the minus strand of JASANB010007732.1, from coordinate 65,228 downwards.
TGCCGACAATTTTTGGAAGACCGATTGATCTCTAAAGTACAGTATCACTTTATACATTAGACGCTTCTGAGTGCAATTATAGAGAAAAGCAGCGATGATATGTTCAAATTTGATCAATTTCAGATCACTGTATGTACCCCTAAAATCCAACATAACGGAGAATATACTAGTAAAGTAAACTACACTACTACAGTATACTAAACAATCCTACATGGCAATCATTTTTATTGAAGAAGCGATTTTTTGGCAACTGAGAATGTAAAAATATCTGCTGCAAATTTCTTAGAAATTTTAAAATTTGGGGGTGGTGGCCAAATTATTGCGTAATTAGGTATGGATGGGGGTCAGAAAATGGTGGAGAATGCCATTACGTAATTTTTGGATGGCCCCCACTGTATTTAATGGCCGATCAAGCTTAGACATACAAAATTTTTAGCGGGAAATAAATGCTGAAAATTAGTTTTTTTCTGTAAAAATCCAATGTTTTTTAACAATACCAGGGCTTTCGAACGCAGAAATCTGGGCGGAGCAGGAAATAGGGCAAAACAACGATACACTAAACTACTAATGACTTTTAATACAAATAACGTATAGCGGCTTAACCGTGTCAACATAGACCAAATTCGAGAGTAGAGGAGAAATTTTATTATGGCCACAAAGAAAAACTCGGTAGGCTGGCGGGCTACACACAAATCGGCCGTAAGGGCTCGGCACATTACAAAAGCCAACCACAGCCAGCCAACACGGTAACGGCGATATAAGATGGGCTTAGAAATAATTATAATAAATCAGTGAGAACGAAAGTCATTTGCACAGCTCGAGACAATGACAGCACCCCTAGCGGCCAACGACAAAAACTGCTCATCGATCATTTTTACACACCACGCACACACACGCGTTGCTCAGTCAGTGAGCTTACTGTACACACAGATACCGTACAACACTCAGACATACGTGTTTCTGACAACAATCATAATCTTAAACACAAAGCAGGGAAGAGCCGACCTTTCCTTTTCGCCTCGCACCTTCTAAGGCCCCAGCTATTGTTTTAAGCCTAACACAGGCGCAAGGCGGCACTTTGGTGTCACACATCACACACTATCATCACGATAAAGCTCTTCGCCGACAAAAATTATCATAATGCGCGCAGGCCGGAAATGGGCGGGGCCTGGTTGGAAGGAATGAAATGGCTGCTGCGCGCACAAAAACAAAACACGCGGCGAGTGTGCAAGTCAATCGATATTATTATTGTACAAACGTGCTCAAACGGTACCTATATGTAAGAAGAGCAACAAAAACAAGAACAAAAGAGTAAACAGTACAACAGAACACAACTGGGGAGTTGGCACAGCCCTGAGTGGGTTTAGAGAGAGGGTGGTGACACCTAGGACTTAATCATAATTTCTATATCTATCCACCAACTTGACGTTTGATTTCCGCTTAAAAGCTGCTCTATCTTTGGTGGTACGCGCGCGCGCGCGAACGGCGTATAATAATAAACAGGGACAAGCAGTTCAGAGAAGGACCCGTAGATCGACCGCCACGCCTCAAACCGCCACAGTTTCGCTCACACAAAATACGTACGCACGACCAACAACAGAGACACACGGTTACATCTAATAAGAATACGAACTCCTTACGCACTGCGCCTGCTGCGCGCATGCGTAATAATCATAATAACAAGAAGAAGAAGAAGAATATTGAACTACGTTAGATCGACTCGTAATATAAAACCAACAGTGCAACGAAACCTAAGCGCGCTTTGCAGAGGTGGGCGGAGTCTGTCAGTTGCCGCCCCACCAATCGTGCGCCGGCGGCACGCGCTGCGGCGGTCCGCCCATGTTGCGCGGCGCGCCACCGCTCCAGTTGCCGCCGCTCGCGCTGCGCATCATTCCGCCGCCACCACCGCCTCCTCCTCCTCCTCCGCCACGACTGCCGCCGTAGCGGTAATCTCGACCGCCGAATCCACCACTGAATCTGAAATCAGCCGTGAAACTGGTGAGAAGTAAAAGGATGGATCGCTGACCATACATGGGCCGGGGGTGGTATGGGGAATACCCTCCCCCCTCGCTCACGCCCCCTCCCGGAGGGAGAAAATTTTCGCTTATTTTAAGGCAAAATTGGGCGTTTTTTGGCCTTTTTTCCGGGACCCCCCCCCCCCCGAGGTCTCCATACCCCCTCCGGATTTTTCCGGCCCATGTATGTTGATGACGAATTAGAACTTTTGTCTTGTCTTGTGTTCTGATATTTTATATATTCTCTTCGATACATACTTGTTATGTATGATCTTGCGTTCTGTTACAGTCAGGCACTTAATATAAGGTAAATGGTACCGTGCCACCTATGATAGGTACCCCTACGTTGGTGGTTAAACCTTAAATGGGTTATGAGGTAGTGAAAACCAGTGGGGTGGACCTCATTCATGGGTCTGTGGTGAGTCTGAGGGAGCTTAACCCTCCCCTCGCTGACCAAGACCTCTCACTTCGGCTGTCCACGTCCCTCCATCAAAAATTTTGTTGACTTTTTAGAGAAAATCGGCAATTTTTCAGATTGTTTTCGACATTTTTTGGGAAATCAAAACCCTCCTGAATATGATGGCCCCGTTGGGATTGGGTACTGTAGTATTCCCAGAAGCACAACAAGCTCTTGCTTCAGGAGAACACCCAATTTCCCGGATTTTGACTACCCCAAACCCATTTTTTCCGCTCAACCACGGAGACCAAAGGTACGGTAACCTTATGGTACCACCACAGAGCCCGAAAGTGGGGTAGGTACCATAATATGGGTAGGGTAGGTACCATACATACCCTATATTATAGGGCAGGTACCGGTACCTTACCTGTATCCAGACATGCGCTAGCATTTCGGCTGAAGGATGGTAAATTTTCACATACCGAGGGAGGGTGTAGGTCCCTCAACCGTTCAGACCCCTTTGTGCATGTCTGCCTGTACCTTATGATGCCCACCGTTACCGTATATGTGGTTAAGTTCCTGACTGTGTTAAAGTGTACGTGGTGTCTCAGGAAGTATACCCAAAGAACAGTTGCTGCTCAGCTTCAAAAATAATAAAACCTCTTACAAACCCCGAGTTGAATGAACAAAAAAAGATTTTTTGCCTTCACTCAAATACTCTGTTCTTTATCGATTTGACTCAAACTTTCAGGATCCATTAGCGAGTCACTCGACCTTGTCTATACATTATAGCTGTGCGTCAAAATTACTGCTGATTTTGCGAGCCCAAGCGATGAACGGAACTGCTAATTATTAAGCAACGATCGCCTACTTCCGGTTGCCGCCTTTCTTGTAGTTCTGGTGCTGCTGCGAGTCCATGGCCACGCGCTCCAGCCAGTCCGGCAACTCCTGATTCGCCTCCACTATCAGATCTGCCAGGTCCTTGGCCACGTTCTTGTTCTTGTCGTTGAAAAATGACGTGGCCAGACCTAAACCAGCACTCTGACCTCTGATTATTCTGCCTGCACCAACTGTCAGCTTAGAGGCACCAATTATTGCACTTGACGTTAGGGTCACAGTTGTTAAGGTCGAAAATTTAAAAAAAACTTTTTTGAAGGCTCAAAAAAATTTTAAATCAATATGCAAATTAAATTAAGGCAAAAAGTGGGAAAATTCTCGCACGTACATGCAATTTATTGTAAATTCTTTGGAATCAGCCACCATTTCTTTATCTAGCAACCTGCATAATACTTCTTTGGCACTGAGCCTAACAGCGACTGCTTAAGAAATCCTTCCTTAGGTTCACCTAGAAGTGCCTCTAGAGACAATTTTCGGTGAAATTATGCAGCTATAGGCAGTGTTTAGGCTGTAGCTATAGGCTGTATTGTCGTTTTCGAACAGGTTTCTCAACTGACTTAAGGTGCAAAAGTGGAAAATTTGGTGTAAGTGAAGTACCTGTACTAGCACGCTGGACACACCCTTTAAGACTATTTTCAAAAGAAAATTTTTTCTGTAGAAAATAAGTAAAAATTTTTGGCCTTCAACAAAATTTTTCTAACAACTGTGGCTCGAGCACTAGCCGGTCGAACGGCCCAGCCGTCCCGTTGATCTGCCTGCCGTGTTATTTATTTAGTTATTGAATAAACAAACAAGAAACTGACCGACGTTGCCGACGCGCCCGGTGCGACCGATGCGATGCACGTACTCGTCGATGTCGGACGGTAGATCGTAGTTTATCACGTGCTTAACGTTCGGGATGTCCAGACCACGCGCTGCTACCTGCAACACTACTTCTGCTCAGACATGGGCAAAGGGGGGGCTGAGGGGGGGTTGGCCCCCCTCAGGCTCTGACCTACCCCCCCCCTCAGCCGGCCGCTACCCCCCCTCAGGAATTTTTTGGAACATTTTTGCATAGAAAATTATGATAAATATATGCCTGGATTAGGTGTAAATGAGCTCAGAATTGCTTATTTTAACGTATTTTGATGAAAAATAAGCCAAAAAACCTTGATTTTAGCCAAAAATCGGACTTTTTGGCTTACCACCCACCCAGCCCCCCCACCGCCCCCCCTCCGGAGCTCCTACCCCCCCCTCAGCCCCCCCTCAGGAATTGAAAATTCTACCCCCCCTCAGCCGAAATGCTAGCCCATGTCTGCTTCTGCTTCTGATCCCAATTTAACCTTACTTGAAATTATTTTCTGTTACAAATTCTCCCAAAAATTAATGATGGGGCAAGTAGAATCGGCCAGAAACTGCTTATCAGCCCGTTCTTGCTCAGTCTAATAGTTCGCGCTTTAGTGTTGTCACGCTTCTTTAAAAAAAAATTAAAAAAGGCTAAACTCGAAAAAAAAATTATTTTATTAAAAGTATGAAAATTTCGTGGGGAAATGGCTGAATTTAGCCTCAGATATACATTAGCAGTGCAGTTCTATCAGTTTCATGCCTATTCTAAGCTTACAAATAGGTTTTGAAGGGCAGCAGCCACTCTTGTGAGCAATGGTGCAAGTAGAATATCGACTCTCAGGCTGTAACACTCTATGTATGAACCAAAATATCAGCTTTTGTATCTGAAGTTGGTTCTAATGCAATCTTGCACCTTTTACAAGCTAAATTTCATTTATGGAAAAAATTCTAAAAACATTTTCGAAACGAAAAATTTTCACAAAAATAGTTTTGGCCTTTAAAAAACTTTTTCCACCGCGCTACGCGCCCTGACAACGACCGAACAATTAGAAAAGCTCAATACCCGAATACCTAAAAAAACCCACTGCACCTAACAGTTGGCAGAATTTGTATTTCACTGAGCAGATAAATTCTGCATAAATTGAAATTGGAAAGAACGGAGAAAATTAGATGTTTCGTTTCAGATAAAAGTGTTAGAGCAACGAACCGCAGTGGCGACGAGGACGGGCGCCGATCCGGAGCGGAACTGGTCGAGGTGGCGCTCGCGCTCGAACTGTTTCAGGTCGCCGTGAATGGCCACCACACTGTAGTTGCGTTGCTGCAGAAACCAGGCCAGGTCGCTGGCGCCACGCTTCGTCTCCACAAACACCAGTGTCAGGGAACCGGTGGCTAAACAGACAATTATTTGCATACTACACACCTTCTCTGTCTAAACGGCTATTCATACTGGTGTAGAAAAAAGTACCACCTTTCTTCAGGGCGACACGTTTCTAATTCACGCACTAACACGCCACGCGGCGTGTCGATGCGTATTATTGTAAACGTGTTGCAGCAGAGAAAAGTCGATTTCTTCCAGACGAGTGTGAATAGAAGAGCTTAAGGCAAGGCTCAGAGTAGGTAAGGTAACTAATATCAGCTGTCAGTCATATCTGAATAACTAGTCATCACTGCCTCGCGCAGGTTCTACCGGTGTTCTGGGTGGATTCAAGCAGACGTGGGCAAAGGCAAAGACTACCTCCGGCATCCAGCAGGTCCATAAGGAAGGAGCGTTTCTCGTGTTCCTCCACCCAGACCACCTTCTGAACGATATTCTCCGATGTACTGCCGACACGGCCCACCGCCAGGAAAACGTAATCCGGAACCAAGAAGTCTTGCGCCAACACCTGAACTGACACACCAATAGTTTTGGCCAAATTTGTCACAACTTTGAGCGTAAAACTTCTTAGACTGTCTGCATGTTGTGTTAAAAGTTCAGCCAAATTGATTGACCGATACAAAAGGTGCAGCAAGACGAACCGATGTGGTGATAGATACGAGGTACTACACCCTGTATTCTGCAAATTTGCCAAATACCTGAATTTCTTTGGGAAAGGTGGCGCTGAACATGGCGGTCTGTCGGTCGCCCTTGCGAGGCATGGAGCTGAGCTCTACGATCTGCCGAATCTGCGGCTCGAAACCCATGTCCAGCATTCGGTCTGCCTCGTCCAAGACCAGGAACCGACACGAGTCCAGAGCTATGTAGCCCTGCTCCATCACGTCTATCAGTCGACCCGGCGTCGCGATTAGAATGTGACAGCCCAACTGAAACAGAACACACTACCCTCTCTCTTCCTATCTCAAACCTAGCTACCTAGCCCTATCCTGGAAAAAATTTGATTAGAAAAATAATAGTTGACCAAATCCTGAGAAATAGAAAATCAAGAATTTGTGAGATTGGGCACGTAATTACCTGTATTAATTACAAACGTTCCAAATTCCGTCTTATGCGGTCAACATTTGCGGAAGGGGCAAAAGCAAAAAAAAAGAAAAGTTATCCTTTGTTTTTCTGGACGCTCTGTACACGCATCAGCACACACGTGCATCAACCAAAAACTAACTAGGACTGTTTAGCTAAACTTTTAGACAAAACTTTCGCCGATAATTCAAAATTTCCGCCAAAAAATTAAATTTTTCACCAAAATTTGCACCTAGACAGCAACTACGCATGGATACCGGCTGTCATACATGTACTGGGGGGTTTGGGGTTACCCCCCTAGTTGAAAAGGCCAAACCCTCCTCACCCCCCTCCGAAACAGGTTAAGGGACTCCCGCCCCAACCCAAAAATACAAGTACTACTAACAAACTAGCTCAGAAATCACAATTTTAGCCTAAAATTCGCTTGAAAAGCCTTTGGAAGCCGAATTTGGCGTTTCTACTGCTGATATTTAAGAGAAATCGGTGTTTTTGGAAGCCATTTTCTTTATTCTTTCTTGGATTTAAGAGAAATCGGTTGTTTTTGGAAGGATTGTTATTTTTTGCTTGCTTTTAGCTCTAAAACGCTATTTGGCAGCTGAAAAAACGTGCTAAAAACGCATTTCCAGGCGTTTTGGAACATTTAAAATTTGGACACCCGCTCTGGGCGAAACCCCCCTCGACCCCACACCTGAGGAAAACCCCTACCCCTCCCCCAAGGTCGGCCCGAAGCTGTTACATGGAGACCGGCAATCCCGCCTGCCCTGCGGACCATTCACATGTATGAGCATCAGCTAAGCAGGAGAGAGACTGAAAACCGACCCTAAGTTTGTTGATCTGGTCTCTGTAGTTCTCGCGTCCGCCGTAAAGCATGGCTGAGGCGATGGGCGTGCGGTAGGCGAACTTGCGCGACTCGTTATAGATCTGCAGAGACAGTTCGCGTGTCGGCGCCAAGATCAGAGCGGCCGGGAACTGGCGCCGCTTGCCGTTGGGCAGCGTTTCCGTCTGAAATTTGCATACTACGCTCAAACTCACCACTATCTCTGCAGCTATACAGACACAGACAGACAGACGCCTCAGAAGTGACAAGGTGGTGTCCAGTTGACAACAGAGAGCAACGTTCAGAGTGGTGCATGATGTATCGTCATTGGCAGTGAATAATCAAGTTCAAGGTCTATTCATACGCGTGTACAAATCTTCGCCTATCTGTAGGGTGACACGTTTGCATGCGCCAAAAATGTCCACCCTTTTTTCGAACTTTACTCAAACTGTTCGTTCACGGGCATTTCTTTATCGATTTGGCTCAAACTTTCAGGGATAATTAAAGATATGGCTCGGTACATACTGCAACAAGTTTTGTTCCAAAATTATGACTCCATCAGGGTTTATGAGCAAAAAACTAAGAATCGGGCTGGTCAACGGAAATACTATTTTTTTCGTTAATTCAAAGAGTGTGGGTCTGAAACTTATAGGAATGATTGGTATTGCCATTGGCCATAATATACTGACTGTGGACCCCTATAGCTTAGCTCAAAGGGCGCTAAAATTGGAGAATTTAAAAAACACGACAAAATTTCACTTTTCATCATAAAACCAGTGAAATGACGATTCTAAAGATTTTCCAAAAACACTGTGGGAAGGTTGCTATCATGTGCAATAGAGTTCAAATATCATGTTCCCTCATTTGTCGAACTTCCTATTACAATCTCTGTTGATTAAGAACTGATTCAGTGCTTTGATTCCAGGAGGTGCAGATTTCTTAGCTATGGGATTTTCAGTCATGCTTAAGTTCTCCAACGTTAGTACCCTTTGAACTACAGGGCTGCCCACTCAGTTTGTTAAGCCCTATGTAGAGTTGTAAAAAAAATTTTTTTTTTTGAAAGCCAAAAAAAAAAGCTTTTTTTTATGAAAATTTTTCATTTCGAAATTTTTTTTTTCAAAATTTTTTCCCAGCATGAAATATAGCTTGCAGGAGATGCAAGGATGCATCAGAAGCAACTTTAAATGCAAAAGCTGATACTTTGGTTCAAACATAGTGTTACAGCCTGAGAGTCGATATTCTACCTGCAGCATTGCTCACAGAGTGGCTGCTGCCCTTCAAAACCGATTTTTATGCTTAGAATAGGCAAGAAATTGATAGAACTGCACTTCTAATGTATATCTGAGGCTAAATTCAGCGATTTTCCCCCAAAATTTCCATACTGTGAATAAAATAAAAAATTTTCGAAATGGGCCTTCAAAAAAAAAAGCTTTTTTTTTTAAAAAAAAAAGCCTTTTTTTTTTAAAAAAAAAGAGCCTAACAACACTAGCCCTATGGCAAAATCAATCGTTCCTGCAAGTTTCAGACCTTTGCATTACCGAAAAAATAAGAATTTCGAGAAACACCCTGATTCTTAGTTTTTGGATCATAAAACCGGAACGAGTTGGAATTTTCGCCCCAAACTTGCACAATATCTACTAAGCCCAATTATTAATCAGTCCAGAAAACTTGAACCAAATCGATAAAGAAATGACCGTGAACGAATCGTTTCAGTAAAGTTCGAAGTTCGAAAGAGGTGGACATTTTTTTGCCTACACTGTATACACACCAACATACCGCATGACAACTCCCGGAATTTGTGGCGCGGCGAGTTGGTGCGTATATTACAAATATGTCGCCGTACAGAAAAGTGGCCAGACGATCATTTCTACACGAGTAGTAGAATAGACCTTTAGAGAATGAATAAAGAGCATACTCTGCGAAGCATTTGCGGACCGCCGCTCAAAATGCTGTTGATTAAGGGAACCAGGAAGGCGGCTGTCTTTCCAGAGCCGGTCTGCGCACACGCCATCACGTCCCGACCGTCCAGCAACGCTGGAACTGCGTATTTCTGAACAGAGCGCCGTTTTGGTAGGTTAAACGCACTTTCGTAACAGTAACAGATCGGCAATTTCATCTATCTAATTCTAAATTTCTAGAAGGCCTACCGGTAACGAATGAGGCTAAAAATCGTAATTAGAAGCAGCCAGAAGTTAAAACAAGCACAAAATGAGAAAAAACTTCTAAAGCGCCTACCGATAAATTCAATTACAAAAGGCGCATTACGTATATTAGTGGTTTCTGTAAGCTAGTCTTAACCGATTTAGCCTAAAGGGAGTTGTTTTAAGATTTTCGTATTAACCATACATGGGTCGGAAAAATCCGGGCAGTCTGGAGGTATCGGTGAGGCCACGAAAAATAACCAAAAACCTTAAAAAAGGCTCAGCTCAGCTCTCTCAAAAATTTTGACCAGACCAGTTCCAGACCATTTGGTTCCTATCCTACTGCTACCATTAAAGTTTAGCCTGACCAGACACCATATCGCCTGACTTTTCCATGACTCTCTGACTTTCCAGGTGCCGCAGCAACCCTGCAAAAGTGTATTAGACGGCAGAATAAACTCACTTGCACCGGTGTAGGTTTCTGATAGTTGCATAGTTTGATGTTCTCCATAACCCATGGGTGCAGGTCCAGTTCGGAGAACTAAAAGTGAACAGTAGAATGCACCACTAAACCAATTAGTTATAGAGTCAGGCACTTAACGCCGTTTATGGTACTGTCACCATATATGGTACCGTCACCATATGGTACCACTATCTGAACAGAGTGGTACCATGTATGGTACCGGTACCGGCACCAATGCGAAGGTAGGGGTACCATCACAGGCCTCGAACGTTGGGGTACCTTATACTGCATGGTGTCGGTACCATAAACGGCGTTAAGTGCCTGACTGTCATAGAGCAAGCAGTGAGCAAGAATATAGAGTGCGAATAAAGGAGAAAACTCAATAGCTAATCAAGATATACCCACCCGTCATCTCGGCCACAATACTCCTTGTTCAGATGAGACAGAAACGGCATAAAAATATTAATTTAAAAAAACAGAACTAATTATTGGCCTGCTACTTAGGTAACCGGCCACAATCGCATGCATTCAGCCAGACAGGGGCTAGCATTTCGGCTGAGGGATGGTAAATGTTCAACCGCTTTGAGGGTGAGGGGTTGTGGCGGCTGATGGGGGTTGAGGGATGGTAAGCAAAAATGTCCAACTTTTATTTACTAAAATCAAGGTTTTTAGGCCTATTTTTGGCTAGAACAGGTTAAAACAAGCTATTCCGAGCTATTCGTTTACTCCTAATATAGGCATCATTTTGTCATAATTTTCGACATAAAAAATTTTTGGTAAAAATTCTGAGGGGGTAGCGGCGGCCTGAGGGGTGGTAGGTCAGAGTCTGAGGGGTCAACCCCACAGCACCCTTTGCCCATGTCTGCGGCGATAACATCTAGGAACCTGGCGCAAGAACAGCTTTCTAAAGCTTTTCTTAAGATTTTTGCTCCCAATCAGCATCGGGCATTTATTTTGGTGGAATACCAGTTTGCACTACGTATAGTGCAGCAAATTAAAATTAGTGCGTGCAAGTGAAAAGTAACTTACATTACCAATACCGACTGGTACATCGCGTCCAGTCGCCTCAACCGGGATCTCCTCGTACTTGTCGAAATTGATACCAGAGTTCATTCCAGCGAACAGTTCACTAAGAAGATCAGCTCATACAGTCAGGCACTTGACGACGCCATTTATACTACTGGCACCATATGGTACCCCTTCCTTGGCACTCATGCTTGTACTGCTACCATAGCAACACATACGGCCATGTGCAGGGGTGCCACATATGGCGCCGGTACCATAAACGGCGTTAAGTGCATGACTGTATATGGATGCAATCAATCGATATAGACAAATATGCAAATTAGCATGCTCATCCAGCCGCCAGAGGGTGAGGATTGGGAATCTGAATCCTGTTGGAGGGACAGAGTACCAAAACCGTTGTTTTACACACAATTTCAAAGACGTTTTCTTTGAACGAAACTGTAAACAAAGAAAATAGCGTTCCAGAAAATTTAGAGGGACAGAGAGAGATCAGCTGTATGCAAATTAGCTACTTTTCGAGTCGCTCGTCCCTGGGTGCCTGCTCCTGCCAGGCCGACGTGCTCATGCTCCGTTCTGGAATGTGGTGATCCTTCAACGAACGCCATCGGTCCGGTACAGAACTGGAACACCTACCAGTTAGTGGTAGACCTACTTATATAGGGGTGTTTCACGTATGCCGCAGTGTTTCGCAAGCTCAGTACCGTTTTGTTTGCGGACCGAAGCGGCTGATTTCTCGATAAGGATACGTGGACATACTTAGCATTTTACTCTTTCAAATTTCATCATGAAATTCCTGAAAACGGGCAATTCTACCGCAAACTGAAATTTCCAACATAGGTGCGAAAATATTTTGTTTTGGCTAACGTGCGATTAGGCTACTATTTGTGTGTCGATAACATTCCTAAACCAAAGCTGATTGACGCTTCATTCATTCATCGATTGACGTTTTTGCAGTTGTGATGTGATGGCTTTTTCGGTGAAGGAACGTCAAAAATGTGCCGTGTGATTTGAGCGTGCCAAATGCACTCTGAGAAAGTTCCTTCTGGCATTTGGAAGAGAAGACAAGCTACCAAGCGATCCCAGCATCGGCCTGTGGCATGAATGGCTGTGTGTGTGTGCGACAAAACTCGAAAAAGGAAAAAACGGGCAAACACTGCTACAGTACCACCAGTGGCTGCAGAAAGTGATTGAAAACAGTGATTGTCACGTTGAACTGCATAACTAGTGATGTAGCGCGTGCAATTTGTTCAAATACGAAAGGGTAAACTGCGTGCGTATGTTACATATCATATCCAAAAAGCAGCCGAATCCATCCATAAAGAAAAATTTTCTAAGCTTGCGAATCCCCGCGGGATATCTGAATATTTCTGCCAGTCGGGCGGCACTGGCACTATCTAACTCGCTGCCAATCACTCAATTTCGACAGGCAAAGCGCCACCCGCGCACCTACAGAACTGCCAAGTTGGTAGCGAGCTAGAAAGTGCCAAAACACCCAACCGGCGGAAGTATAAATCTGCTTAAAGACAAACAATTGTCTGCGTTTTTGTGTTGTGCAGAGTCCCAGGCGAACAAGATGGTTGGCCGTTTTGAACCAAGAGCCACAGTTGTTGTGGTTTGGAAAATATGAAAAAAAATTACTTGTCATCGGCTGCCTGTCCATTGAAGCCGGGCTGCGCATTTCCGCCACTCGTGCGTGACCATTGTTGCTCGTCGTGTACTTGTCTGAAAGAAAATCACTTAATTACATCAGAAAGATTACTAAACCAACTACTAAATGCATGTTGAATGCGCTGTGCAACCTCAGAAACGACATGGGGTGTCAAGAGTTTCAACAGACCAACACTTCAGAGTGGTGCATGATGTATCATCACAGGTTGCAGCAGTTTAATCTTTGATTCGCACCAAGTTAAGTAGGCCCGAATACTCTGTCTGGATTTATTATTATACTCGTGCATGGTTTGTAACTGATAGGGCGGCCAGTCAGAGATGAAACAATACACAGGAAATCGGGTTTCTATCCCTCCGCCAATACTAAATTAGATTCTACACTAGCTGCTTTGAAGATATGTTCGTTTTGCACATATTGTTTCAAAATTTGTTGCTCTACAATGGTTTCTCATTAAATAAAATGGCTTCAGATGACCTCGATTACAGGTATCTGGCATTTAATTATCATACGATTATGTTATTATAATAATTTTCTAAAAAATCTTCCAAAAATGCGTGAGGGGGCTAGCAGCGGCCTGAGTAGCTCAAGCCCCTTTGCCAATGTCTGGGTGCAACACACCTATTTCTATTAAAAAAGACGGCTCCTCCGCCAGAGTTCATCACACTACTGCCACTAGCGCCCATTCTCCGCTGAGCAGGGGGCACGTAGACACTGCCTTTACTATGATTAGCGTAGCCACCGCCGCCGGGCATGGAATAGTGCTGTCTACTGAAGCCAGAGGAAAATCTGCTCTGTTGTTGAGGATGCGGCGATTGCTGGTGAGGCGGCCCGAAGGAGGAAGTGTTGTTGAACCGCTCAAAGCGCTGATGACTGGACGGGTAGAGCATGGAACCGCCGGCGCCGCCGCCCGACGGCATGGGAGGAACGAACCCGGCCGGCTGTTGGAAGCCCGGCTGCGGCTGAATGTAACGTGCTCCGTGGGCCGGCGCCCCGGCACTGAACGGAGTGAAGGTGGGAGCCGAGTAGCTCGGTCGCATTTCACCGGGTTTTGCACTCTGCACTCTTTTCAGATCAAATCACAATCATGTCCGCCTCCGTCCGACTAGAGGGGAACAGAAATAATCACAACAACAACCAGAACAAATTGCCTTTTTTGTTGATGATGATGACCACTGAACTTCGCGTCGCGATCTGTGGGCGCAGAGTAGATGGATGCGAAGAAGAATACTATTAGACTTGTTTAGAACGAAAATAAACCAAACTTAGTTCTGACAACCTGGCAATTTGTTCATATTGACAAGTTCATATTCATATTCATATTACAATAAATCGATCTCCGCCCGTTTATTGCTCAACGACTATTCGAGTGCATCCCGTCGTGTGACAAGAACAGACAGACAGAAGGAGAAAAATTGCATTACAATTAGTTTTGTTTGCAAACTTATTGAACATCTTACCAGTGACGTACCAAGCGACGAATGAATAAGCAAAATGTTACAATTTCAATCGCCTGTATTTTTTAAAATTAAAAAATGGAGATTGAATAAACTTAAAAACATAATTAGGCCTTTTAAACTTCAATTAAACCGGTTTTGGTTGCAGTTGTCTGTGCTTTCATTCCAACTAACCAGTTATTATCTCAATTCACTGTAACAGAGTTCTTCGATTGATTCTGTGTGGTGTGCTGTGCGCATTACCTTTGCTTTCATTTATACGTATTTTAGCGGTAAAGCTTTTCTTCGCATCAGCTATTGCCAACGGCGACCAGTGACAGAACGCAAAGATGCGAAGTTCACTATTCAGACAAATGAAGCCGAACTAGGGATGCAACCGAAGTTCGGTATTATTCGGTATGAACCGAATAATTCGGTTACTAGTGCTATTCGAATTCGGTATTCGAATTCGGTATTTTTCGAACCGAATAATACCGAATAATACCGAATATTGTAAAACCGTTAAAATTGCACTGTTTTGCTTAAATTTGTCCAGAAATCACCGAGATATTTCTCTTTTACATCTCTCTGTTCATTTATTTGGCAAACAACGACTATTCATATGAAAAGTTAACGAACTTCAAGGTTTGACTTAGTAATAAACAACCACATTTCGGCCTTTTCAGTTCCCAGTAGACTACGTTGTCAGCTTTCCACTTCTTTACCTAAGCGTTTGTTTTATGGGCCAATAAATTCCCACCTATCTTTTCAAACGATTCATCCAATCTAAGTTGTCTGCCTAAGCTGCCAGCTCCGGTGCTTACAGTAGTACTGGATGCTCCCTTCCTCCAACTTTCCATGTGCGTCTTTGCGATTCGCGCGTAAATGCCACATGGCGGATAATTGAGAAAGCCCATTCGCCCAACCCGCTGTCAAACCCAACTTTTAGCTTCAGTTTTAGGCTGAGGCTTAGGGTTAGGTTCAGACTTAGGCTTAGGGGCAAGATTTTTCATGAAATCCCCGCCATGTGGTGGATAATAGGAGGATATAGATATAAGGGAAAGTGTCTTTGTGCTGTGACTTCACATGACTAATAAGCGCACTTGAGGCCTGATTCGCGCCTCTTGAAATTGTTTGCTCGTACAAGTACGTATACCTTGCACTCGTCCTTGTTGTCAGCAGAGCTGACGATAAAAAGCAACCAAATAGGGCTTTTTTAGTTACAGGCATGGTTAAATCTATAACATTCAAACAATACCTCACTCTACAGCTTTTTTTAGCATAAACAAGACAAGCAAAAAAACAAGAAATATTAGTTAGACAGTATATTTTTGCAATTGCGCCAGCGAATCATCAATATTCGGTATTATTCGGTATAATTCGGTATTATTCGGTTCCTAAAATCCGCTTCGGTATTCGGTATTCGGTATTCGGTATTTTTGTATTCGGTTGCATCCCTAAGCCGAACTAAACATGGATTGATAAAACGCGCAACGCCGGACTTATAACATTAACAATGGGAGATTTATATAAAAAATAGTAACTCAAAAATATATTGGGTGATTCACATATCCGGTGGGGTTTCGCAAGTTCAGCACTCTTTGTTTGTGGAACGAATCGGCTGATTTTCGGATAGGACATACATAGCATTTTGCTGTTTCAAATTTCAGCATGTTTCATCATGAAATGCCTGCTAACGGGCAATTCTTTCTACCACAAGCTGAAATTTCCAAAATTGGCCCTAAACATTTTTGGCTAATCAGCGGTTAGATACTGCTTGGGTGTTGATAACATTTAAATCTTAGCGGATTGACGTTTCAGTCACTTTCCGACACACCCCGACGATTTTAGTAGTCAAGATGGCTTTTTCGGCAAGAGAATGTGCTAAATGTGCGCTGTGGTTTGAGGGATCAAAGCCACTGTGATGGTGCAGAGAAAGTTCGGTTGGGAATTTGGGTGAGAACGCGAGCCACCGAGCGATCCCACTTTCCGCTGCTGGCATGAATTGCTGATAGAAGAGGGGAGCGCGACAAAGCTCTTGAAAGTACAAAACAGATTAACATCAGCGCTCAAAAAGTGATTGAAAACAGTGGTGGTCAGGTCACGTTGAAGTGCATAACTACGTAGTGATGTAGCGCCTGGAATTGGCTGAAAATTGAAACAGCAAAAATGTGAAGCATGTCCATGTATCAATCAGGTCCAAAATCAGCTGATTCGGTCACCAAACAAGAAAGTTCTGAGCTCCCGAAATCCCACGGAATATGTGAATCACCTTGCATTTATGAAGCAACCTTTGCAGAAAATTCTGGTCGTCGATTCATAGATTCTGCTTTTAGCAAACATCTATTGTTCATCCAGTACTTGCCAGTTAATGTCAGTAAACTAAAACTAAATGTGCCCAGTCTCTGCACACCGGCTGTACTGCCTTTGTATCATCTAGTGCATTTTTTATGAAGAAAGAAACCCAAAGACAATATGTAAACAACGAAAATTTAACGCGAACGGATGAGTCTAACTACCTAAGCCGACCGAAATATTTTCGCGGAAAAGCATTACTGTTAGCAGATTATGAATACAGTGTGCATGGCACAAGAGCCAGTGAAAATATCGGAAACCGTCGAAAATGCATCTGAAATTACGGGAAGCCTAAAAGTTGGAAAAAACCAACCGTTTTCTTTCAAGTCAACTGAATAAGTGCACAAAAATGCAGTTTTATAATAACGTCGCTTTACTGAAAATGCGCTTATACATATTGCATTGCGCTGGTTTTCAAATAAGCAAACAGATTGGTTTTTGGCTGCTATGTACTGAACAACAATATAAAACATTATTCCACATTTGCCGAATAATCAATTTTTTCTTTAAGATCGGATGAAAATCGGATTGGTGACTGCTGGAAATCGTAATATTTTGCCGAATTAAATTAGCTCTGCTAATATAATTTCATAATCGTTGTGCTTATGGGTTCAAACAAGCTTCACAACGCATATAACCAGACCGAGTTATACTTAATAAAATGATTCAATAACTTACACTCCAAGGATTTTGTCCATACTATGTTAACCCTACTTAGTTATGTGTAGCCAACCTTGGTTATACACCGTATCTTTCGCTGGATAAATTAGCCAGCCATGGTCATGTAGCTATACTAAACTAACGTATAGCTATACTCGGATCTACATAAGTGGTCGTTATCCTAGTATAGCTGCATACCGGAGATTTCCGCTTTTAAGACCACCATAGTTAGAAGACCATAGTCTTTAAATAGGTTTTTGTTTCCAGTTATAAGACCATGGTCTTCAAATAGGTGGTCAGAAAACTTGGTTCATATAGACACCCATTTTCCAGTTAAAAGACCATGGTCTTAGTTTAATTGACCGATTTTAGCACACCATTAACTGTTTTTAAAGTGAACAAAAGCTGTCCATCGTGAGAAAACAAAGGCAGAAGTACATAATATAGGTAAAACGTGATTCAGAGAAGTAAAATGATGATGATGATGAATGATGATGCGTTGGGTATTGGGCTATTGGGTTTTTCAGGTATTGCTCGCACTCTAGTACTATTTAGTACTAAATTCAAAGATTGTTTTAATACTATGTAGATGTTGCGTCTTTCGCTACTCAGCTCTGTGTTACGCGCCAGAACGCCACAGGCCGATTGCGCGAGAGATGATAATCACTGCAATGGAACGCTGGAATGGAATGGAACGGCCGTAATAATCGCTGGAATGGAACAGAAATCACTTTAACGGCAAATCAGACCGTCAAAACGCTCTAAGCTCATCCTGCAACTATTTACTAGACTGTATGGGTCACACTACCCCAGCCAGCGCAACGTTTACGTCTCGATTGAAAGAGAGTTGCATGGAGCAACTACGCACAGTTTCTGCAGTCAAGTTGGGAATAAAGAGTGGCTAATTTTAAAGAATGCCCTTTTGTGTACGTCACCCAGGTGGTTCGGTTAACGAACGGTTAACTTAACGCACGTAGTGCAATTAGGCATGCGAGTACTTAAGGGCTATAAACTGGGCTTCCATGTCCAAAATGGGGAGTACATTCTCAGAGCAGAGACATGCTTACACACAGGTACGATAGAGGCTAAGTTTAAAGTGCAATCAATATCAATATCTATGTACATTCGTGGCAGCCGCCACGACATAGCGAGTAGTGCCACTCAAGGAATACTGTCGGTCACAACTTTGAACGCCAATTTCTCCCGATCCATAGCGAATCTAGCTGAACTAAATGCATTTTCGAACTCAACACACAAAACTGCATATAACGGTATGCTAACCACTAAGCTTTGCGAAAAAAAATTTTTTTCGACCACATTTGAGAAGACAAAACACCTCCCTCCCCCTAAACAGCACACTTTAGTGCGCTCGCATTGTTTGGCCAACTCATGCCTAACTTTTGTTAAAACAATTGTTTGGCAGGGCCTTTGCACAAAAAGTTATAAAGATTTTTCGAAAAAAAACGGAGTGGCATTTTGCCGAAATTTCGTAGTCTTCGGAGAATATCTCGCTAACCAGCTACGATCTGGAAACGGGAGTACCAGAATATAAAAGGCCATGGGAACAGCCACAAACCTTGTGCGAGTTGGGATTATAGCTCAAGAAACGAATGAAGGGTGATCGTTTGAATAAAGACTGTCAGACACGTGAAAATGAGCCCGAAAATTGCTGCCGACCCAAGTTTGAGGGGGTGTAGCTCCGGTTCCGGGGGTTGCGTAGTTTTGTTAATATTCCCAGTCGACTGATCCATTCTCCCACCTGGAAGACTTGATTTCCTTAGCCTAAATGTGAACTTATGCTTAAAGCTTGAAAATATGGCTTAGAGTGGTTGACATGTGGAGGGAATAAGTCTCCAGCCTTCAAATCGAACAAAACAAACTTCCAGCACCAAAATATCCCAATCGCACTATTTTCCGATGGGATAGTGACCCGTATTTTGCAAACAATTGTTGCATGCCTTTAGAGCATTTTGTCAGTCTAATTTGCCATTCCAGTGATTCCCGTTCCATTCCAGCGATTATCATGGCCGTTACATTCCATTCCAGCGTTCCATTACTGTGATTATCATCCCGATTGCGCAAGAAAGACAAGAACGTGCAGGTAGGATTTATTTTATTATTTGTCTTTTTGTGTGGGTGGCAGGTAAAGCGGAGTGGCCTAGGTGTGCAGTTACCTGGTGTCGTAGGAGTATCGTCCCGGATAAGGAAGTCGCGCCGGCCGTGGTCCTGCACCGTACTCGTCCGAACTTCTGAAAATTAAAAAAAAACAAGATAAAACGGTAGGTTACCCAGATTAAATAAAAAAAAGGTGGGATCAGTCAGGTGTAGCTGGGGGGGAATCAGGAACCGATCCCAAACAGAAATTAAGAGTTGGTCTCTGAACCGATCGAGTCTCAGTATTCAGACCCCAAAATTGAAACTTTGGGCTAGAGAGCTGTAAGTTGGTACACTAATACACACTTATGAGTTGTCCTTCGGCTCCAAAGGATTAGTGGATTTGACGCTCCAATCCCGAGATACAGCCTTCTGAAAATCGGCCCGCTTAACTATGGGACCAAAATTTCATACTCGAATTTCTAACCTACCAGCTGGAGTTGGAAGATAAAAATTTGGGTTTTTGGGTAACTTTTGGAGTACTTTAAGAATCTGCAGTCAAATTTTGTTTTGGAAGAAAAAAATATTTTTTCAACCTCTTTGGCGGGCCATAACTCGGCTGGAACCCCCCCTAGAGGCGCTTTTTTATTTCATAACTTTGTAGCGCTTTTTATAAGCTATATTTTGATATAGAACATGGTACGATTGCTGGTGGCCAATCCAGTGAAAATTGGCCTCAAATGTCACGAACTCGAAAAATTCGCATGTTTCACTATAGACATAATTTTCCAAATCGAATTTCTGACTTAATGAACAGAGTTGAGCTGTGAAAATTTGGGTTTCCAGAGTACTTTCAGCGTGCTTTCGGAATATAGTGGATTTAGAATTTCGAGGAAAAAAAATTTTTTTTTCGACCTCTTTGGCGCACCATAACTCGGCTGGAGCCCCCCCAAGAGGCGCTTTTTTATTTCATAATTTTGTAGCGCTTTTTATAAGCTTCATTTTGGTATAGAATATGGTACGATTGCTGGTGGCCAATCCAGTGAAAATCGGCCTCATAAGTTACAAAGTCGAAAAATTCCCTCATTTGGAAGGCCAAATTTTTATGAGTTCTCAACATTTGAGGCCAATTTTCACCGTATTGGCCACGAGCAATCGAAGCATATTCAATACCAAAATGAAGCTTATAAAAAGCGCTACAAAGTTATGAAATAAAAAAGTACCTCTAGGGGGGTTCCAGCCGAGTTATGGCCCGCCAAATAGGTCGAAAAAAATTTTTTTCCTCTAAATGCTAAATCCACTAAATATTCCGAAAGCACACTGAAAGTACTCTGGAAACCCAAATTTTCACAGCTCAACTCTGTTCATTAAGTCAGAATTTCGATTTGGAAAATTATGTCTATAGTGAACCATGCGTATTTTTCGAGTTCGTGACATTTGAGGCCAATTTTCACTGGATTGGCCACCAGCAATCGTACCATATTCTATACCAAAATAGAGCTTATAAACAGCGCTACAAAGCTATGAAGTAAAAAAGCGCCTCTAGGGGGGCTTCCAGCCGAGTTATGGCCCGCCAAAGAGGTCGAAAAAAATTTTTTTTCTTCCAAAACAAAATCGGACTGCAGATTCTTAAAGTACTCCAAAAGTTACGCAAAAACCCAAATTTTTATCTTCCAACTCCAGCTGGTAGGTTAGAAATTCGAGTTTGAAATTTTGGTCCCATAGTTAAGCGGACCGATTTTCAGAAGGCTGTATCTCGGGATTGGAGCGTCAAATCCACTAATCCTTTGGGGCCGAAAGACAACTCAAAAGTATGTATTAGTGTACCAACTTACAGCTCTCTAGCCCAAAGTTTCAATTTTGGGGTCTGAATAGGGCAAAGGGCCAAGACTCGATCGGTTCAGAGACTGACTCTTAATGTGTTTAATGATCATAACTAATTGTAAATTGACGATTTCTATCGATAAATATCGATTATCGACATTTTTTTTGGCAAAATTCCAAAATCGTCCAAAATGGTTGTGTCATATCATTTGAAAGGCCTTAGCCTGACGAGTCTAATGATCACTACATCAGTATAGGAAACGCCCCGGGGAGCCTGTTTTGCCAAATATAAAAGTGCCCCTAGAGACGCATCAGAGGCACGCTCCAGAGGGCCTGTTTTCCAAATATAAAAATGCCCCTAGAGGTACGCATCAGCATAGGCACGCTCCGGAGAGCCTGTTTTCCAAATATAAAAATACCCCTAGTGGGACGCATCAGTATAGGCACGCTCCGGAGGGCCTGTTTTAAAAACATAAAAATACCCCTAGGGGGACGCATCAGTACCTATAGGGCACGCTCCGGAGGGCCTGTTTCAAAAACATAAAAATTCCCCTAGGGGGACGCATCAGTACCTATAGGGCACGCTCCGGAGGGCCTGTTTCAAAAACATAAAAATTCCCCTAGGGGCGCATCAGTATAGGCACGCTCCGGATGCGTATAAGAAAGTTAATCAATTAGTGTATAATCGATTTCTGACATTCACTGGTTCCCCCCGGCTATGCCTAACCCAAAAGGTATTGTTTTAGTGCAAAAGGCATAAAGCTTGCTTGCTTAATATTGACAAGCCGCAGCCTAAACCTAAGCTTAAACGAACAGCCCTTGACTTAGCTTAAGCCTGAACCTGGACTGAGCTATGCAAAGTAGAAACGCCACCCACTGTTGTAAAATTGTCGGTACATCCTAGCTAAACTGCTAGAGATCAAAATCCATATTTTGAGGGATGAGCTGAGGAACTGGTAGATATAGCTATTAGCAGGCGAGTTTCTTACTTTCGTGGTGGTCCACCCCCTCTATTGAACCTCTGTGGCGGGGGTGCCATGCGCCAGGACGGGTCGGGTCCGGGCGGTGGGGGTCCGAATCCGGCGCGTCCCCGATTGGCGGCGGTGGCTCCGGCGCTCAGCGGGGGTCCTGGTGGTGGGTAGTCGTAGATAGGCTGCTGAGGACCCCATCCATAGTAATCGTTAACCGGGATTGCGTTGCCTCCGAAACTCTGACTTTTGCGCAGACTTTGCTGACCTGCAAATTTGCATATCAAAGCAGCTAAGGTCGTAATCCCTCTGCAATTTAGCAAGAGGTAATTCGGAAAGGGATAAGATGACAAAGAAATACCTCCTCCGCCTCTACCCCCTCTCCCTCCGCGAGGGGCGTATTGGTAGTTGTATTGTTGGGGAGGCGGTCCCCATTCGCCACCCGGGGGTGGTCCGCCGCCTCGACTGCGCATGTGAGGCGGTACATAGCGGTCTGAAATTTCATACTTTTCTGTAAGAAGACTATAATTGTCAATTTACTAATTGCTCTTACCTGCACTGTCACTGAATTGGCGAGCAACGGGCTCGCGCCCGGCGCCGGCGCGCCAGTTGGCCTCTTGATCTGCTTCGGAGGTCACATAGTAATCGTTGTACTGAAACTTTCATATGCAAATTGGTTCACTCAAAGACGTAACAGTTGCTTAGTATTGATGGTTGATCAATCGGTGGACTAGAAGTTCAAAAATATACGGTTCATACATGGGCCGGGGGGTAAGGGGGGTATACCCCTCGGCCGGCCATACCACCCCCTCGGCCACCGACCCCCCTCCCGGAGGGAGGAAAATTTCGCTTATTTAAGGCAAAATAGGCGTTTTTTGGCCTTTTTTCGGGGGACCCCCCCCCCCGAGGTCTCAACCCCCCCTACCCCCCTCCGGATTTTTCCGGCCCATGTATGGGTTTCCTGTCTCTTATGTTAGTTCAAGTAGGACAGTATTTCTTCTGTTTAGCCAACTATTTCATAATATTCTTATTCAGATAGAACTGTTCTGCCAAAACCGTGCTAACTTGCTCTCTATTCAATCATAAATAAAAATCATCATAATAAAGGGTTGTTTGAAAAGGAGTGTTTTTTGAAAACATTCTTGGCGCAAAGAACGGTTCACAAAATATGCCCTGCCCTTTTGACCCGCCCGCCATTAGGTTTTTACTTGCTTTCAAACTTTATTTTACTTACTTTAATGTGATACCACTGAACGAATGTCAATTTGGAATGCATTATCGAATTAATTAGTTTAGTTGTATTTATTTTAACTCGCATTTAGAGTTTATATTCTTTCTTCTTGGTAGTTAAGCCATTGTCCGTCAAGAGTTTTTCGCAAAATAGCAAATAAGTTTCTCGACTTCGCTGTTTTTGTCACCCATAACGGCGTAATTATTGTACGTACCTGTTGTGAACCTCCATATACTTCATCATCTCTACTCATAATGTCTCTCTGAAATTTAGCAACTTATAGCTTTGAGTTAAGATAAAGGGGGCGAAACTCAATTCAACAGTTGAAGGCTAAATGATTTGGTGTTTGATTGTTAGATCATAAAAAGTTCTATATTTTCTTATTATATCAAATTGTTTCACAACTCTTGATTGTATAATGAAATAGGAGAGGTAGCTGTTGGATGAGAAAACTAATATGAAATCTAAAGGAGAAGCAACCGATTCTTTTTAATAGGTTTATGTAGAAATCTAGCTAGACTATAATTAACTTGGCCATTAAGGTTTATAGCTATAACTGATTCGCAAAAGCCTTAAATAGAAGGTGGGCCTGGAGGCAATGACCTTAGTTCTTACACACACTAATAATTTCGATCCATTCCAATCGGCGTGGTGCGTATCTTCGCGGCGAGACTCGGTCTTTATGCCGCTCTCAGCTGATTGTAAGGCTGCCGTGCGGGGGCCTCCGTCGCTATAGATTCGGCATAGGTCGAGCTCGTCTGTGTACAACTGCCGATCGATCGCACTGCCGTTTGTTCTGCTGAGACACTCACGATAAGGTAACCTGACTGACCAGAACTTATAATGCAATAATTACCGCTTAATTGGCACTGTTTGCTGCTGGCCGGCCAGAAAGTAATGTCTCTGCTCGATCCGATTAACCAAACTTGATGTCTTCTTCTCGCTCTAAAAGGGAGCCGGCCAAATTGGCTATGTGCTTGTCATCACTTTGATCTGATCTCTTTTCCCTTTCTGTTTGGCCTTTTGACAGAATGTAACGACGAAACTAAACCTAAACCGGAAGTAAAGTTGTGTTCCCTGTTTTATTATTTTTTCTTATGAAATAGCTACAGATTGTCTGATTCTTAAAATATATTTAAAAATACATCTGATGACCTACTGCAGATTAGACATGGCAAAGGAATGCTGAAGGGGTTTGACATACATGTAACAGCTCCGGGTCGACGATGGGGGTAGGGGGTTTCCTCAGGTGGGGGGTCGAGGGGGTTTCGCCCAGACGGGGGTCCAAAATTTCAAAAAGCCCCAAAACGCCTGGAAATGCGTTTTTGACGCGTTTTTTGCAGTAAAGACGCTAAAAATCGCTTTTTTAAGCTGCCAAATAGCGTTCTAGAGCTAAAAACAAGCAAAAAATGACAAAGAGAGCTACCAAAAATTCCGATTTCCCTTAAATATCAGCAGTGGAAACGCCAAATTCGGTTCCCAAAGGCTTTTCAAGCGAATTTTAGGCTAAAAATTAGTGATTTCTGAGCCAGTTTGTTAGTACTGGAGCTACTACTAGTACCTTTATTTTTGGGTAGGGGTCCCTTAACCTGTCTCGGGGAGGGGGTTTGGCCTTTTCAGCTAGGGGGTTAACCCCCCTAGTACATGTATGGGGTTTGAGCCCACTCAGGCTTTTGACCTACTCCATAGACCGACTCTGCCCAAATTAGGTGTGAAAGTTTTTTTTTACGAAAAATACGTTAACAAACCTAGGTCTTAACCAAATATTTTTTGGCTATAAGCCCCTCTCAAGATTTCAAAATTCTTCATCTTCTCAGCCGAAATGATAGCCCATGTATGGAGCATCCTAAAATCAGTAACCCAAAGGCTTGTTTTGCTTATACGATTGGTTGTTTCCTTCCATCTGGTGTAACAAACCAAATCTCCCAATACATGTATCTTGACTGTGAAAATTGGATTATTAATTTTTTCGCATGTTTGGACCAAACTGTTTGTTGGGCTCCACCCCGACATGGGCTAACATTTCGGCTGATGTAGGTAGAATTTTCAGTTCCTGAGGGGGGTAGTAGCGGCTGACGGTAAGCCGAAAAAGGCCCAATTTTTTGCTAAAATCAAGGTTTTTGGCTTGTTTTTCGTTAAAATAAGCTATAATGTGTAGAGTGCGAACAATACCTAAAAAACCCAATACCCAATACCAATACCTGAGACCCCAATACCCAATACCCAATACTTGCGTGGCTGAGTCAACAATTTCATTTCAGTGGACAGGTACATTCTAGTTGTGTACACAAGATTTTTGGCACTGCAATTAAAATTTTTAAGAGGCTGGTTGGGCCACTGCCCAAGCAGGGCGAGAAAATTTTGAAAAATTAGCCTTTCAGAAAGCATTTAGAAGCCGTTTTAGGCGTAAAGTTAGCAGAAATTAACAATTTTGGTACTTAATATTTCGTAATTCAGTCGTGTTTCTGACTTTCAATTTTTTTAACTCGGTCGAAATTGTGTGCACCTATTGATTGCGCAGTATGCTAACAAGAAAACATGACAGTTCTGCATGTACTTCACTTTTATCGGGAGATGGGTAAACTGAAACAGACGTCATCTTAGCGGGAGGGGTCCCCTAAAAACGACGCAAGGCGATTTTGGGGGAGGGAGCTCCGAAAAATCGGGATTTTGGAACGACGTCGTTTATGGACGGCTCCTTAATGCGAAAACAGCTGACTAAACCGAATCATCGATCAACTTCTTCGATTTTTTCAGATGAATTTTTCAGGTCAACATCGATTTTTCTCTATTTTTAATTGTCCAGTTTAGTATTGGGTATTGGGGGGTGAAAACCCCAATACCCAATACCCAATACCTAGAAAACACCCCAATACACCCAATACCCAATACCAGTTCGCACTCTAATAATGTGCTTATTCTTTCTATACAAAGTTCTTCCAAAAATTTCCTGAGGGAGGGTATCGGCCAGCTGAGGAGGGTAGGTCTGAGGTTGAGGGGTGCTCAACCCCATCTTTGCCCATGTCTGGCTCCAGCCCAATGGGTGTCGCTTAGGTGGTGGGAGATTAATTTCATAAAGCTCCAAAAATCCTTGAAATACCTTTTTAGCTTGATATTCATAATGCTAAAAGTTGCGATTTTTGCGTTTAAAGGCTATCGTGAATGGATTGACAAAATGCTGATTAGCTTTGATGTAGTAGTTTAGCTAGCTTGGCAAAGTTTGCAGAAAAGCCATCTGGTAGCTACTAGTACGACTAGTCCAAGTTTAGCATGAGCGGACGCAAGTGAGAGTTGTTTCAGTGACTGCAGGAGAACCAATGCAGCATCGGGCTCTCGATGAATGGTTCAAAGCACGCAGCAGCGGCCGCCGCCAGCAACAGCTCTAAACCGACCACCAGCTCTGCCCGCAAACGACTGTCTCGTGCGCGCTCCCAGTCTGTCCGTGAGTCGCTGAAAGCCGGAAGCTCCAGCTCCTCGCCCAGTCCCAACAAGAAAGCCAGAATTCAGTCTTCTCAGGTATACACAGAACCACTTTTACCGTAGCAACTACAAATCTCAACCGATTTGAAAAAAATTATTTTTCTTGAATGAAAGACAGATAAATTCTTGAGAGACTGTTGAGATCTTTGAGGTATTCTGCTTAGTTCCTGAGATAATCACTTTCAACGTCAAAACACAGATTTTGGAAATGAAAAATATAATTACGTTGTTGGCTCATGCATGGGCCGGAAAAATCCGGAGGGGGGGTAGGGGGGTTGAGACCTTGGGGGGGGGTCCCCCGAAAAAAGGCCAAAAAACGCCTATTTTGCCTTAAATAAGCGAAAATTTCCTCCCTCCGGGAGGGGGGTATGGCCGGCCGAGGGGGGTATGGCCAACCGAGGGGGAGGGGTATACCCCCCTTACCCGAGGGGGAGGGGTATACCCCCCCTTACCCCCCGGCCCATGTGTGTTGGCTCGCTGTCTTGAGTCACGGCGGCTCCTGCATCTCCAGCTGTTGTAGAGGTTCGAAACCAGTTCGAATGGAACTAGGCGACGCAAAGCCCACCCCAGGCCACCGTTGCGTTGCGTGGTGGCAGCGTAAAGTTTTTATGAAATTTTGATTTTGTTCGAGAAAAATTACTGAGTAAAATTGCAGTAAAATATTAGTAAAACACGAATTACTAAATGAGCGAGCTTTAGTAGTACGACAAAAATGAAAACTTAAATTCACCAGTTCAATTGGGTGGGGCTAGCGATTGACCGGAATTCCGATTCTGGTGCTGATGGTGCTTTTTTCTGGGAGAAAACGTAAAGATCCCATGTCACGCCAACGCGCTAACGTCTGTTCAAAAGTCAGCTAGGAACTTTGTTTTGCTCGTTGTTTTGTCGTGGTGCAAATGGTTCTTCTGAGTATTTTATAGTGGAGTTTCTAATAGAATATCGATAATTTCAAGCTGAAATTTTCAGCACTGGATGTCTTTCTTCAAAGGGTAGCAGCTGAACTATAACCAGCCCTTAGTTTCCTGGCTGCCACAATTATCGTTTTGCTTGCGTGCGTAATAGACGCAATGAAATTACTCTCTTAGTACAACTAAAACTAAAACTGCTTTATGTTATTTGTGCCTGCTTAAGAATTGAACACAAACTGACTAAATCTTTCTTACAAGCTTCTCCGGCTTGCATTTTGTGCTTACTGTCTGAGTGCAATTTAACCTGTCCTGTCCTTTCAGGAACCGAGCGCGCGCAGAGGACGCGCCGCGTCTTCGCCGGCCAAGCGCAAGTCGGCGCCGCCATTGGAGGCCAACGGTAGCGGCACACCGTCGCGCGGTCTCTTCGGACTCACCGACCACTTCCCCGATTTCCGACTGCCCGAGGGCCGGCGTCTCACTCGCTCCATCGCTAGACAGTTCCGGCGCTCCGCCTCCGACACTCAACCGCCCGACAGCATAGACTCGGCCGGACCCAGCAGCTCTGTCAAGCGCTCCTCTGCTTATAAGGTGCTCTTTCTTTGTTGCAACCGCTAGAGTGACAACTAACTAGAGTGTTGTTTATTCTGCTCTTTTACACGTATATGTTGTTCTGCTACCACAAGGTCAGAGGGGTCAGCCAAACCCCCGCCACTCGTCTGACAATTTTTGCGGCCTTTTTTCTGTAGTTACGAAAATTTTGGCGACCTTTTTTTTGGGAGACCGACTTGAACGCATAGCCCTCCGAAATTCCGGCGACCTAAGCAAATCGAACATTTTCGGCCCCGTCGACGGCCCATGGTCTTAGCTCCCCGAAAATACAGATTGCAATGTCACTGATTACAAACTAAGCCTGGCTGACAGCTCATTATTCTGATCTGCCACGTTTGACGCTCCATCGGATCGGATAGTCGCGAAAATCCAGATTGCAAGCCGCTTTCATGGTCACTCTAAAACAAGCAATTAAATTACACTGCGCTGACTAAAAAAGGACCCATCATGTGGATGGGGTCCAGGAACGGGCGCAGCGTCATTGTCTAACATTTGCACAACCACTAAAATACGTAGGTACATCATTATTGCATGCGTATTTTCTACCATACATGTACTAGGAGGGGTTTGGGGTTACCCCGTAGCCAGAAATGCTAAACCCCCTCACTCCCTCGAGACAGTTTAGGGACCCCGACCCAAAATGCAAGTACCAGTAGTGGCTCATAAATCACTAATTTTCTGCTTAAAAGGCCTCGGGAACCGAATTTGGCGTCTCCACTGCTGACCCTTACTGAAAAAAGCTCACTTCGAGGCGTTTTGGCAGATTTTTTCAATTTTGGACTCCCTCTGGGAGAACACACCCCGACCACCCATCTGACGGAAAAGACCCCATGCCCCCTCGCCTACTCACAGGCCAGTCCGGACCTGTTACATGCTTACATGTGCATGAGGGCTTTCCAGGGAGACGAAAATAATAATCTAACAAACGTTGCTAGAAGCTGCTAGAAAGCCTCCAGATGTGTTTTCTAAGCCACAAAAATCAATTTTGGCAACTACGCACCAGACCCGAAATTTTTTCAAATTTTCCTGCAAAATTTGATTGTTTGACAATGTTTCTGTCAGAAAAGTACTGTTTTGGCAATTTTTGTTGAAATTTTGATTTTTATCGCAAATTTTGGATTTTAACCAAAAATTTTGTATTTTTAGCCAAAATTTTTGGCAAAAATTAAATCCCACCGAAAATTTGCACCAATATCCAGGCACGGAGACTTGGCGTCCCCCTGAGCCGCCGACCGTGCACTTGCACATGTATGTTTCAATTATATCTAAGAGTCCTACAGCTTCTCAATAAATCAACCATGTTGATCCTCATGAATTTTTTATTACAGAAGCTTTTTCAGTCGTTGGTTATGTCAAGACTTTTGTCAATTTTTTTGCGTCACCGTTAAGTAGAGTGCTAGATGGAAAGGCTACACTACTATTAGGCGACAATAACATTAATAGATAATAGTACCATTTAGACGACCCTTCCTAATCAGTCAGGGGTCTATAACCATGTTCAGCTATAAGCCGGAATACGCTATTTTTAACTGTGCATGGTTATTCTTGGTGCCATTATAATCATGTCTCATTAATCTTGTAACTCGTTAACTTAGAGCTAAACACGGGATACGATCACTTGGCCGAAATCATTTCGCCGAAAATCAGTTGGCCGAATACGTTTCGCCGAATGTTCAGTTGGCCGAAAATCAGTTCGCCGACTGTACGATTCGCCGAATGTTCAGTTCGCCGAAAGTTCAGTTCGCCGAATCAAAAAATAATATGTTCAGGTAGGTTTAATGGTTGCCTATGCGTTTAATGTGATTCGTTCAATTGGCGCAGCCATTTTATTTCATACACGCATACAAAATGATAGCAATACAACTATAAGATAGATACAGGGCATGACAACATCCAAAAAATAACAAACAGTAGGGACCAACCTTTTGAGGAACAATCATAAAAATACACACCCGGAAATAGCATACAAAAGCATACATATCACTGTGTCCGAGCCGGTTGTGTAGCCGAGCCGGTCAGCTCAATTGCTATTTGTTCTCTACCGAACACTACCCTGAACAGAAGTAATTATTCGTTGTGATTAACTAGTGCGACGACGTAAACTAAGTGAGCCCACAGTTACGTACCTCCTTCCTTCACTTTACTTCAGAACCAAACAGTCCGCAGCTCACGAACAACGATTTCTTTCAACTCAAATCAGAAATCACAAAAAGTGCATTGGCCAAACGAAAGGTAAGAAATGGTCTCGCCTTGACAGTAGCGCCAGATTACGGTAAACACAAACCAAATAAATCGTCAAAAACACATGTGCATTGACACTCCGGCACACCAAAACGAAATGTTAAAAAACGAACAAAGCCAAGTTCCATCAACTGGCCTGGCTCCTCAGCAGCTTGCATCAGAGCCGGGGCTGGCACGCCTACCGGACCACCGACCGGAGCTGGCACTGCTACGGGAGATGGCCGAACACTTGGACCTTGAGCCGCCGCCGGTGTCGGTACTTCCACCGGATGCCCTTGAGCCTCAGGGGCCGGGAAAGAAATGCAACGGCGGAGTTAGGAAGACGTGCCGCCATGCCTCTTGTACCGCATACTTGTTGTCAGCCAACGGACCCGGCGAGGGCGGCCGACTTTGTACAGACGAAGACGTGGCTCTAAAACACACAACATGGAAATACATACAGTGTACTTAGTCATCCAACGGCCCTTCGAGTGGTACTAGCAACTTAACCGCTCGAACAACCAATTTGTTGTGGACCGTTCGCACTTGCACTGATCTGCACTTTTTATCGGCACTGAAAAGCAGCCTTTCGATACGGGCAAGTTTCCAAGTGCCACGGGGTGTGGAATCTTTTAGCAAGACTACTGTGCCGATCTTTAACAGGGGGTTTGCGGCTTCCCTACCCAATTTTTGAAATGCCGGCGAATGCGCTTCGCGCAAATTCAACAGGTACAAGGCCTGCCATGCGCGCCAAAACTGGTTTACCAATTTTTGAGTGGCACTCCAATACTTGGTCAGACGTTCGCTCCGCTTACCTACGTTTGCGGGCACATAATCGGGATCGGTTTCAGTGATTACCGGGGGCAATAGAAGGCTCGAACGCCCAGCCAAAATATTTGCAGGAGAAATAACTTGCTCTAGCGAGTCAGTTGGAGCTAAGAGCGGGCGGCTATTAAGAACCCCTTCAGTCTCCACTAGGGTCGTTTCCAACTCAGATAAGGCTACTGTCCGGGTGCACAGAACTCTTTTTAAAATTTTCTTTACAGACTGCACAAGCCGTTCATAAAACCCTCCCATCCAAGGAGACAAAGACGGAATAAACCGCCATTTGATTTGGTTAGAGCTCAAAAAATGCGCAACTGGACTTTCATTAAGGGACCGTTGATTCCAGAGAAATTTGAGGGACGTGTCGCTGAATTTAAACTGGGTCGCGTTATCAGAAATGATTAAATTCGGCACTCCCCGACGGCCACAAAACCTCCGAAACGCGCTTAGAAATTCCTCTGAACTGCAACCCTTCACAATCTCTAGGTGTAACGCCCGAGTGACAGCGCAAGTTATGAGACAAATCCAAATCTTGACCTGTTGTTTACCTGAGTCTAAAACATAGAGCGGGCCTAAATAATCAATTCCAATTGTGGAAAAAGGAGGCTGTCTGTTAACGCGGCTAGCGGGCAGAGGGGGTGGACCTGGCGCCTGGAACGGTCGACCGCCCCACCTTCGGCAGACTCTGCAATCTCTCAACACAGACCGTACCAAAATGCGTCCGTGTGGCACCCAGTATCTGTACCGTACATGAGCAAGAGTGATGTTGGGCCCGGCATGAAGTGCACGTTTGTGCGCGGTACCAACAACCAATCTAGTAAGGGGATGCTGCCGCGGTAGTAAGATCGGATTGGACATATCAGGAGTAATGTTGGCATTCTCGAAACGGCCACTACAACGCATAATGCCGTTCTCGTCTAATCTCAGACCCAACTGCCTAACTAACGGAGGTGGCTTGGCTGTTGTTTTTTCGGCAAGGAATCGAAATTCAGCCGAAAGCGAAGTCTGCTGGGCCGAAAGCACCCATAGTCTAGACGCCTTTTCCACCTCGTTGGAGTCTAGTGGCATTATAGAAGCACCCCGTTTTAGCCGTTTACTGGGACGCGATTTGAATTTTTTCCAGTTTTGAACTGCTCTTAGCACCCATGCAGTCACACGAAAAAGCGAGTCAGCGCTGGAAAACCGTTTTAGATCAATGCCAGCAGGGGGTTCTACAGGCACAGTAGGCAGACTCACGGCTAAAGAAATGGGGTCTTCCTCTACAACTTGTGGTTTTTTATTTTTTGGCCACATTTCTTGCGATTGCGAAAGCCATTCAGGCCCGGCCCACCATAGAGAATTATTGACCAGTTCGCCGTACTGTTCAGGCTTAGTAGGCACGTCTGCGGGGTTTCCTTTGCCTGGTATGCTACGAAATTCCGCAAATCGGTACTCTTGAATCTCGGACACTCGATTTTGGACCCACCGGGGTAGCACTCGCTCTGACTGAAGCCAAGATAGAACACACTCAGAGTCGGTCCACAAAAACTGAGCATGTACAGTACGACGCAGCTGCTCAAAAATAAACTTTAGCGCTCGCGTGCCCAAAAGAACACCCATCAGTTCCAAACGCGGTAAAGTTAATTCTTTCAGCGGAGCCAGCCTATTCTTTGCAAAGAGAATCGTCACCTTAGCAGTTTGGCTTGTGTTCTGAACACGTAAGTAAATTACGGCGCAATAGGCTCGTTTTGATGCATCTGTAAAACAATGCAGCTGAACATTAGAGTTATTGTCTAGGTGGCCGACAAACCGAGGGACGCTAAACTGTTTGAGAGAAATAATCGGCGGCAAAACTGCTTGCGCGCGCTTCAAATATTCGCCTGATAACTCAGTGTCCCAGTCGAATTTGTCTGCCCAAAGAGCCTGTACTAACTGCTTAGCTGGTACTACCAGAGGACTCAGTAGGCCAAGCGGGTCGAAGACACTTGCCAAGGCCACAAGCACCTTTCGTTTGGTTACGTTTGCAATCGACGTGGAACATTGAGGTTCGGCCCACGTTAACTGGTCTGTTACCGTATTCCATAACATGCCTAACAGTTTGACAACCGGTCGCTTCGAAACGTCTTTCTCTGGCAAAGAGCTAATGAATTCGACGTCATTGGACGTCCATTCTCTAAGATTCATTCCGGCCAAGCTGAACAACTGTTTAGACTTAGAATAAAATTCTTGGGCGGCGTCTCTGTGGGGCACAGATACTAATACGTTGTCGACATAGATATTAGTAGCAATTTTGCGCGAAGTTTGACACACAATCTCCGGCTTAAGCATGTGATGCCTGATTGTGGCAGCCAGTAAAAACGGGCTGGAAATAATTCCAAAGCTAACGCGCGTAAACCGAAACGTCCGCAAATTAGAGCGCTCTGTACTCAGCGTGTGCAGGTCATTCACCCATAAAAATCGCATCAAATCGCGCTGCTTGGGTTCAACACTAACTTGCAAAAACGCTTTCTCTATGTCAGACAACAGACCAATTTCGTCTAATCTGAAGCGCACTAAGAGACCCGACAAGTCTTCCATGCAAACAGGTCCGCAGTAGAGTGACTCGTTCAAACTTTTCGCGCCCTTGCCCTTGCTACTTGCATCATAAACCACTCGCACGTTAGTGGTGTCGCTGTTTGGCTTGATGACACAATGGTGCGGAACGTAGTAGACTGGACCCACAGGAAGGGTGGGCTCTACCACCTCCTCGATTATTCCTAAGTCGAGGTACTCCAAGAATATTTGGTTGTATTTCTGCAACAACTCTGGGTTGCTGCGAAGCCGATTCAATAAAGCCTTGAGGCGATGCAGTGCCAGATAGTAATTATCGGCTATATCGAGCTCGGGACATTTCAACGGATACTGTACCTGGTACCTTCCGTGCTCTGGCAAGTACACTACAGTACGTTCGAATTCATCTAACACGGCATCGTCCTCTGTGCGATGGCCTGGCTCGGTTATGCCTATGGCTTCTAGGTCCCACAACTGTTTCAGACTAGCCTCTAAGGCTTGTCTCTCAGATGCCAACACCGCGTGGACAGAACAAATCTGAGTGTTCGATTCAGATTTAGAACTTTCTACTTCCCCAGCCAGAATGTGTCCTAACGTGGAGCTGACCAAATAGAGTTTGCTAGTCAAATGTACCAGAGGTTTCATTTGTACAATTTCGAAGAAATATTCAGCTCCTAGAAGGATGTCTATTTCGGCTGGGTCCTCTCTACCGTCTAACGCATCGGCCAGTTGAAATTGGCGCAGTTGCGGAAATTGCTCAACGCTCAGCTTAGTGCGTCGAATGGGTTGAGTTATGACGCTACAGGTAGCCCCAAAAATTGGCTTTATGGATTTATCGCGCTGCTGAATTCCGAAACGGACTCTATGGGCCTTAAGCATCTGGGTGTTTTTAGCAAAACCAGACACCAAGAAGTCCTCAGTAGCGTGCGGACGCAATTTCAAATTGCGGCTAAGACTAGTGCGAATAAACGTTCGCTGACTGCCAGAGTCTAGTAATAATCTGGCTGATGCCCTTTGGCCGGTGTCTATATTGACTACGTCTGCGCGAGCGGTTAGTAACAGAACGTGACCTGAGGCCTGGCTCACAGTCATAACCGAAGAGTGGGACGCCTCAAATTCTACCTGCTGGCCCGCAGCCAAGCTGTCTACTGCACTAGCATCTACATCTATGGCTGACATTACCCGGCTCTGCGCTGGCTTGGTTTTAGTATGGGAGCGTGCTTTACCGTCATTCTGCCTTCCACTAAATTTTTGAGGGCACAAAGACCGGTGGTGATTAGTGCCACTACAATGAAAACACTTTCGCTTTGCGTTCGGGCAGTCTCTATAAGCATGGTCTCCTTTAAGGCACTTGAAACACAGCCTGTTTTTAGCCAAAAAATCGTGTCGAGTTTTTGCGTCTGGAAATAACTCACACTGGTCGGGAAAATGAGACCGTCTGCAATAGATACAGGACTTTGGCACGGAACGATTTACTAGGGCGTGCGTAGTAGCTACGTTACTAGGTCTTCTCAACTGAGGTTTACTTTCGACGCCCTGAGCAGAAAACTGCGAAACAAAGCTAGCCGCTTGTAGTTCCTTAAAAAGGAACTCACGGAGACACTTAATTTGGTCATCCTCTTCCTCTAGCTTAGGCGAAAGCTCTTTCAGTAGTCTGTTTGGCAATTTCTTCAGCAGAATGAAAGACAAAAACTCCTCAGAGATAGTAGTTTTGCCTAGTTCTTCTAAGCCTCGCACATGCTTCTCAACAGCAGTATAGAAAGCGCGCAAACTCTCAGCATTATCCTCCGCCACAGGCAACTTTTCTAGTGCGGCGTAATGAGCAGCGATTATTTGCCTGTCATTACCGTACTGCTTTCTCAGTAACTCAACCGCGCGGTCATAGTCGGTATCGGTGACAGGAATGCCGTCAACAAGTTTCGCCGCTGAATCTGTCAATACAGATTTTAGGTAAGTGAAGCGTTGCGCCTTCGTTAGAGACTGATTAGAATGCACCGCCTGATCAAAGGAGGCCCAGAACGCCTTCCACATAAACACGTCGCCCGAAAATGATTTTAATTGCAGCGTAGGTAGCTTAACTACTGACTTAGTTGAACCAAGGGGTTCCGTTCTAGCGTTACCAAAGGCGGGAGCTGCTACAGCTGGTCCCTGATTTAGTCTATCGTTTAGCCTATCAATCTGCTCTAAGCAGCGGACCACGTGAGCTGTGTTTGATTCAGCTTGCTGTCTGACTAGAAGCTCAAGATTACCTACAGTAGTCTCAAAGCGTTTCTCAGATTGCCTTAGCAACTCGCTATGTTGCTGGCTAAGCAACTTCATCTGGTCTATGTGCTGCTGTTGCATAACGGAAATTAGGGCTGCAACATTAGGGTCGAGAGTCGTGGCCACCGCAGGGCCTGCTACTGGGGCATCTACGTCTAGTTCTACGTTTCTATCCACCTCCTCTGTAGGAGCTGGTAGATGACTCTCGAAGTTGTA
The DNA here is from genome assembly GCA_030248155.1 of Sabatieria punctata. Classification (NCBI taxonomy): domain Eukaryota; kingdom Metazoa; phylum Nematoda; class Chromadorea; order Araeolaimida; family Comesomatidae; genus Sabatieria; species Sabatieria punctata. The sequence continues at coordinate 28,909 of JASANB010007732.1, read as the reverse complement.
GGTTTGGGTACCTACCGGCGACAAGTAGTCTTCGTCTGCCGATTCTACAAGGCCTGGATCCGCTTGAGAAAACTGGGGAGAAAACTGCTCTAACTCAGCTAACGATTGATTAGCGACAGCTTCTAGGCGCAGCTTTAAGCCTTCGAAATGCTTAGGATCTTCGCCTAGCGATTTAAGTAGGGGAATTAAATCGTTGCCGAGATTAGCTAGTCCTACGAGAGCTGCTTTAAGCTCTAGAATTAGGTCATTACACTGGGTTTGACGTTCAGCTAACTTCAGAGTCTCAGGCCTAGAATTGAACGCCAAAGTAACTTCTTTAGCCTTTGCTGCGAGATAGTTTATTCGGTTCTCTAGCTTTTGCGTCTCCTGAATTAAATAATCGCGACGTTGCTCGCGAGTATAGGGCGGGCCAATGGAAGACGCATTATCAGGCGTTTTATTCGTCCCTTTGCCTCCCTTAGGCTGAGGAGGCGTGCGTTTCATTGGCGGCATACTACGCTAAGCACTAGGTACAGCAGGCGCACTAATAGACACACTCACCGCTTTTGTTTATTCGCCCGTCCTTGCGGTCTAGTAGCACGGACCATTATCAAGTTGATTCGACCAGGTTGACTAGGCACCACTTGTCCGAGCCGGTTGTGTAGCCGAGCCGGTCAGCTCAATTGCTATTTGTTCTCTACCGAACACTACCCTGAACAGAAGTAATTATTCGTTGTGATTAACTAGTGCGACGACGTAAACTAAGTGAGCCCACAGTTACGTACCTCCTTCCTTCACTTTACTTCAGAACCAAACAGTCCGCAGCTCACGAACAACGATTTCTTTCAACTCAAATCAGAAATCACAAAAAGTGCATTGGCCAAACGAAAGGTAAGAAATGGTCTCGCCTTGACAGTAGCGCCAGATTACGGTAAACACAAACCAAATAAATCGTCAAAAACACATGTGCATTGACACACTGAGACAAGTACAGAGTCAGTAAGACAAGTTGTGCGCGATGCCTCTAAGGTACCTTATGATTGTGCTCATTAGATAACTGACCGACCTAAACGCTCAGTTTGGTACAAGAGGGGAGGGTAGGTGTAGCGCCGCCTGGGGTTGCAAACTGACCTGTCCATTTCGAGAAATTAGTCGCCCTTTACAGCCCTCGCTTCGCCGTCGGCATCTCCAGTAGACAGTTAAACCGTCGTCGCTTTCTTGTCCACAACGTAAACATGGCCCTCATGGCAGAAGGTGCTACACCCGCGCCTGGTTTTTATCAACGCATCAGCCATAGTTACGGCACACAACGTCTGACTGTTACAAGCAGAGTGACCTGGTCGGCCAGGCCATTTGCTAGGGAGGGGCAGTTATGCCCCCAGATCATTTTCAAACAGGTTTGGCCGGCCTTCTCACTCTCTCTGATGTTCTGTTAAGTCTGAGGGTCATAGATTACCTACCTACCTGAACATATTATTTTTTGATTCGGCGAACTGAACTTTCGGCGAACTGAACATTCGGCGAAACGTATTCGGCCAACTGATTTTCGGCAAAATGATTTCGGCCAAGTGGACCCAACCCGCTAAACACGGCTACAGTCACCTGCTGCTGACTCTTAATCCTCAGATTTCTGCCTATCTGTTCCATTTGGGAGAAAACATGCGTAAAAATCTGGCCGAATTGCATCTGATGAATCAGTACAAGACAGATCCAGGTATGGCTCTGCGTTCAGGATGGTGTCAGCTATGGCATTTGTCCCTATTTCCATCATCTGGTCTCGTCATCGCCATCGGTCACCTATTTTTCTGGTTGCTATGTTCATCAACGCACACTGGATGCAGACAATCGCACCAATATCTTCGCGCTAGCCGCTCACATAGTTTTGCAGCGAGAATTTGGTGTGGCGCATCCATCCATCTGGCACTTTAGATGTTCTGTGACATGTAAAGAAATCCCGAGACGTTTTCTACTCTACTAATGAGTGCTCAATGCTTTGAAATTTACCCGTGGTGTTGCACATAATTTTGAAATGAATCCTTGAAATTGCTTGGCTATTTTGTTATGTCATGCGGTTGTGCTGTTTGTATTGTTGTGCTATGTTTTAGTGGCAACCTACACTATGTTGCCGTACAGACTTATTTGAGCCAATTATTCCTGTCGCCTAATAGTACCGTCACCTAATAGCACCACTAAATCTGATATTGTATCTTGAGTGGAGGCGGCCAAAACCAGACATGGGCAAAGGGGGGGGGCTGAGGGGGGGTTGGACCCCCATCAGGCTCTGATCTACCCCCCATCAGCCGGCCGCTACCCCCATCAGGAATTTTTGGGAAGAATTTTGTATAGAAAATTATGATAAAAATATGCCTGGAATAGGCGTAAATGAGCTCAGAATAGCTAATTTTAACTTATTTTAAGGAAAAATAAGCCAAAAAACCCTGATTTTCGCCAAAAATCGGACTTTTTGGCTTACCGCCCCCTCAACCCCCCATCAGGCGCTCTGACCTACCTCCCCTTCAGGCCGCCGCTACCACCCTCAGCAACTTTTTGGAAGAATTTTGCGTAGAAAATATTGATAGAAGTGCGTCTAAGAGTAGGTGTAGATCAGATCAGAATAGCTTATTTTAGTGAAAAGTCAGCGAAAAACCTTGATTTTAGCAAATATCGGACTTTTTGGCTTACCATCCCTTCATCAACCCCCATCAGATGCCTCTAGCCCCCTCAATTTCCCTCAGGATTTCAATATACATACATACTGGCGGTCATTAGATAGTTGCAGGCAGGCCAAGATGCTTATTGATGGCCCAAATCTAAGGACCAGACATAAGCTCTTGCAACTTCCTCGCAAAGTTCTGAGAATAGTGGTAGGTGTGCTTACTGGCCATTGTGGACTTAATAAGCACCGAAGGACTATTGGAGTGGCGGCGGACTCTCTCTGTGCGCTTTGTGCGGAAGAAGAAGAAACCGCCTTTCACTTTCTAGGACAATGCTTTGCCTTAGTTGCAATTCGAAGGCACACCCTCAGGGGGACGTTATGTCACCTGAGGATATTAGAAGTTGTGAGCTCAGAGATCTCCTGAGATTTACCAAAGAATCTAAGAGATTCCCTGACCTCTAGCTCACCATTAAGTTCCACGACTCCTATGGCTTTTGTGTGAAGGGCCCATGGGCGGCATAACCTGGTGGTATTCCTATCAAGCCCCCTACTAGCCTGTCGACTAGACTAAGTGTCCTGACTAAACTGTATCTGTATGTAGTTGTTGGTAGTGGGGAGCGACTTTCCTTTGATAAATGTTCTTTTGATATTAGCACTTCCCTTGATTAAGATCGAACGAACGCGTTTCAGTTAGTGAATCAAATTAGCTACCTATCCACTTATTTCGTGAATATTTTCATATCTAGTCTTCGATTGAATTTTTGCGAGATAAGCGTAAAACGGTCAACAGCAAGTCTAGTACAACCGTCTAACTAGAAGAACAATTCGATTTTTGGCCCGCTTTTTATAGTAAAATGACATTTTCCAGTTTTAAGACCGTGGTCTGCCACAAAATTGCCTAAAAAAGTGCCCTTAAATTTTCGCATTTTGCAGTTCTATAAAGAGCAGATCTTATAAGTGGAAGAAAAGCTCCAGTACGATGGTCTAAAAAAGACAAACATTTTCAATAAGCATGTCGCTTTATGCATTGGTGGTATAACATAAGTGCTGCGTTTGATGAACAGTTTTGAACAGAAGTATCTAAGTGTGAAGCATAAGAAGGCAGGACGGTCTTAATTGCAGGGCATAGTTGTGCGTAGCTGCCGACCGACCGACTAAAAGGAGGTGCGAGCATCCCTCTGAGCTTAGCTCGATCGATTAAGTGGCGGCCGCCGAAGCAGCTGCTATCTGCAAGCGCACCTGTCAGTGGGCATAATAGAACGGTCGGCTGGCGCTTATTGCCTCGGCCGTCTTGCTAGCTCGGCTCCCTGCCTCACTTAACCTCTGCCCCTCTTGGCTCGTTAACTTCACCCCTCTTTCTTCTGTTTTTTCCTGTTCAGTGTTCTTCTATTTTCGGTAATCAAAACCAGTTCTGGACCAGTGTGGTGCATTTTTAAAATTTGAAACTAGGTTAGGTTGTCAACTACTAGACTAGGTTAAGTAATAAATACAATTAAAGTTCTCAACTAAAGTTTGAAAAGCATTGCCTTTCCTGCTGGTACTATGTGCGAATAATAGTTGTTGTTGTTATTTATACAGGCAACTAAACAATAAAGCTTACAAAATGCGCACTGCAGTAAAGAGGTGCTACCCGAAAGGGTAACTATTATGCACTGACATAACAAACCAAAACTATAAATAACTAAGGAACTAGGTAAAGTAATACATGGTGTGCTATTTATCCATTGCCAGTTTTATCTTGCTGTATCTTTTGGCTTAATATTTTTCAACCAATCCAATACCAAGCAAAGTTGATTTTCGACGAGTTGTACTGTACCCAACCCGAAAGTGTTTACTGCCGCTCTTAAGGGCCATTTTATGTAAGTTCGATTTTCTATCTAATTTAACTGTTTCAGACTATTTATGCAGAAACGAATTCATTCCACATGTCAAACTTAGCTAGAACCATTGTTTTTTAGCAGTTTACAGAGAAATTTTTAAAACATGAATTTGATGCTGATGTTTGTGAGCCCAATTGAATGAGAAGCTATGCTCGTACTGTGCAGTGAAGGAATGCGTGATTCTGGGTGTTTTTTTGTCAAGTTATCGAGCGGTTGTGTCTGTGTGTGCGTGTGTGTGCTTGTGTGTGTTGTGCGAGAGCTGACTAGTTGAGAAACTCTTTTATTTAACTCTTTCAGCAGCACTTAACATACATGCTTTATAAACTGACTGCATTCATTGTAAGTGTCAAAGCTACTTGAGACAGCCCCATGAAAATTCGCCGCAAAACTTAGCTAATCCACTCAGATTAATTGCACTGAGTGAAATTTCAAATTTAGTTACAGTAAACAGTGAGTAGAAAGAAGTAGAAACCTAACCTTTATTAGTTATCTCTGAATTTCATCTACACATACCTCACCAACAGACACTTGCTCATCTGTCAGTGGATTAAGTAAGTTTTGCAGTGAATTTGCCCATTTTGTATCTGACATAGGCTAGAATTTCGGTTGAGGGGGTGGTAAATTTTCAAATCCTTAGGGGTAGTAGCGGCTGATGGGGAGGTTGACCGGATGGTAAGTCGAAAAGCGCGATTTTTAGCTTATTTTTCGTTGAAATAGGTTAAAATAAGCTGTTCTGAGCTCATTTACACGTAATTAGGCATTCTTTTATTATAACTTTCTCAACAAAATTCGTCCAAAATTTTCCTGAAGGCGTAGCGGCCGGCTGAAGGGGGTTCAACTCACCTCAGCCCCCTTTGCTCATGAGCACTATCGAGTAGCTTTGACATTACTGTATAGTGCTTGCAGGTTGTTAAGAAGCATGCATGTTGAGTGTACTGCATCTTCGTCTAACAGCTACGCGTTACCTGAGTTTGCATACTTTCATTCAAGTGAGCTTATGAATATGAGCATCAAATGCATGTTTTAAAAATTTCACTTTAGATTGCTAAAAAATAGAAATTCTAGCAAATTTTGATATGCCGAATTGATTTATTCCCTCAAAAACAGTCTAGAACAATTATATTAGACAGAAAACCGAACATGAACCAAATTTTGCAGTAAAACCGAAAGTTTTGGATGTTTTGACATGCCAAACAACTAGAGTTTGCCAAGAAAAGATGAAAAAAATGACATTTTTTAAAAAAAACTTTGCATTATGCCAACTTTGCCAAAATTTTGTGCTGGATTGCTTGCCAATGGTTAGCCCAATCGTTACGCAAAAGGAAATTAAAAACTTACAGACCTTGTAGTGACAGCAGCCGAAAAACTGATTTGGAGCGTTGATACAATGGTTCTAGTGGCAGAACGCTTTACCTATAAATGCTCAAGTTGGACAGCCTTAGACCGACGATTTCCACAAACACGAAAATCGTGCTCCCAACATTTTCCCACTTTTCTGTCCAAGTAGTGGGTAAATCCAGGAAATAGTTCGGTTTTAAACATCGCTTATCGCCTTTCAAATGAGCCAATAAATAGTGAGGGTCAGACAGATTTAGCCATATGCCACCCTCTTGAAGAAAACGTACCGCTCTTATATAAAGTGATGGCTGTTAAACACTGCGTGACAATAATGCTTGATTGCGATAAAACTCGATCAGCCGAGCTGCCGTCAGTAATCCTGCACTGATCGCTGGCCCGCTCTAATTGTGCGTTGGTGTTGGTGACAGAATTTTCGCTCTTTCTTCACCCTGCTGTCATCATCCAACATGTAGCTTTGTTTTGACAGTGCCGGTAGAGACCTGATTGATAGTGGCAGAAAAGTTGATGGTTTCAGCGTGGAGAGTCGGGGGCAGGGGCCTCGTCGTCCCGAGCAGCAGCGAGCAGCAGCGTTCTGGGTGCAACCAGTAATAGACGCGGCTCCAAACTCAAAGCCCAGGCGGGAACCCCTCCTGGTCAGAGCACCAGGAGTCACTCTTCCACCACGGGAATTTGCCAGAGTCTGAGGTCAGTACTATTATAGTCTCTTTTTGGCAGCAACTCTTTCACCGATTAGCTGTTACAATGTGTTAATAATAAATGTCCATAGTTTTTCGACGTATACTCAGACGCGGTTGGTGGTTCTCAGTCAATTTTTTTATCGATTTGGCTAATACTTTCAGAATTTATTAACAACTGGGTACCTTTTATTATAGTTTGCCGGGAACAGTTAGAGTCCCAGTCCATGCAGGTTCTGTTTGCAGAAAACTGAAAATTTTCTTGGTCTACTTAAATTCTGGTTTTTACCGGCAGCCAAGGCTGCCGGTATAAGATTAGCTTTTCGTTAAGCGTGTAGGATGCAATTGCATCTTAAAGCGTGTGCTCTCGACGCCGTTCGGCTCGCTCGTTGTAAAGCTGCTAGCCTTTAGACACTCCAGCAGGAAAGAGAGTTTACTCAAACAGTTCGTTCTCAGTCATTTCTCTATGAATTCGGCTCAGATTTTCAGGATTTATTAACCAGATAACTAGGTACCTATTGCGAAAGTTTGGGCCGAAAATTCCAAGTCCTGCTGGTTCGGTGGCTCGAAAACTCACAACAGCTTACTTTGAATTGCAACTGCTGAAGGCTGTTTTTGCAACAGAAAACTGCTTTTAAAGGAATACTTTAAAGAGTTTACAGTCTGACAGAATTGTTTGAAAGACAAAACTGATTTTTAAAGAACTACCTAAAGAGTTACTGTCGGAAACAATTGCTTGACAGACAAAAAAGCGTTTTGAAAGAATGGTCTGAAACTTTTACTATCAGAAATAATTGCTTAAAAGAGTGTCAGTAATATAGATACGTATGTACTACGTAATGCAGTGTTGTTGGGGTTTTTAAACGGAAATAGAGAGGAATAAGGATATGGTAATATTTTGGTCCATTTATTTAGTGCATTTCAAGCTTTCTATTGATATCCTACTGCAGTCCAACACAGGAAAGGACAGTTTTTCGCCATCACTCATGATTTATTATCAATGCCTTTGGGTACCTACATTGTACCTGCACAAGTTTGGTGTGAAACTTACAACTCCTGCTGTCGGTGCTGTGTGCCGAAAACTAAGAGCTAGGGCCGTCCACCTAAACTGTGATCTTTTAGTAATACCAAGAGTATAATAGCCTCGAATGAAACTTGTAAAGCGGATCCCCATTTGGCATAACATAGATACAGTACTACTGATTGGGCACCCGTGTACCTCAAGGGCTAAATTTAAAAAAGATGGCTAGTAAATGTGACTTTCCTTTCTGTAGAAATTCCTCAATTTCAGTGCCCTTTGCTATGCTGTCACCAAGAATTGCTTGAAGGAGAAAACTATATACAGTCATGTCTCGTTAATCCGGACAAGTTGGGACCAGCCAATTTTGTCCTGATTAGCGAATTTCCGGATTAACGAATCAAAGCTAAAACACTGTTTTTCGGGTCAAAGGCCTGACAACTTTTTGTAGTTGCATATCGGATTCTGCAGCTGTACCTCCTAATTAAAACCCAAAAACTTATTTCAGCTGATTATAGCTCCTAAAAAGGTAAAAATAATCACATTCTGACTCAACGAAAAGCATTATTCAATTGAAAATTCAGTCCTGAATTGAAAAATTGCGCATGGATTTTGTCCAAATTAACCAAATCCAGATTAACGAATCACTTTACCATACAAATTTCGAAGTTGGGACCCCAAATCTTCTGTCCGGATTAACGAATCCATACAACATGGGGTAAAATTGGGACCTGGCCTATTCGTGTCCGGAAGGCGAAAATCCGGATTAACGAGGTCCGGATTAACGAGACATGACTGTATTAAAAAAATTAAAAAACTGCCTGAACTGTTTACTGTGAGAAAAAATTGCTAGAAAGGTAAACTTCGTTTTGAAACCATGGCTTGAACAGTAGTATATCCTAGGGTTGTATGTTTAGCGTGTACACCCCTGCCCCCAGTAGCGGATTAGGTAGAAATAAATTGGGCAAAAATAAGACAAACGAATAAAAATTGTGACCTGTCTATTTTATGCTCAGAATGCGTTCTAAATGTTTTTACTGGCAGCCAAGGCTTATGATTAGTTTTTGTTGGGGCTTAAGTCGGACATGGGTAAGGGGGCTCTAGGGGGTTGACCCCCTTAGGCTCTGACAACCCCCCTCAGCCGGCCGCTATTCCCCTCAGGAATTTTTTGGAAGAATTTTGTATAGAAAATTATTATAAAAATATGACTGGATTAGGTGTAAGTGAGCTCAGACTAGCTTATTTTAATGAAAAATATGCCAAAAACCTTGATTTTAGCCAAAAATCGGACTTTTAGGCTTACCACCCCCGATCCGATCCGATCCGATATATTGGGGGGGCCTGTACGGCCCTATGATCAGACCAACATGTCCATTTCATTTCCCCATATCATCTCTCTTCATTTCGGATACTATCACCAACGCAAGGCTCAACCAGCCTTGGGGGATATCTAGCGGTTAGGTATACCCGAGGCTTTAATCAACCTCAGGAGGTCCCTAACGGTTACATCGCTCAAGTCCTGGGTGGTAAGATATCTACTGCCCAGAATAGCTTGTCTACGTCCAGCCAATGCGTCACATTCCGTGACCAAATGTTCAGGCGTTTCCTCCTCCTCTAAGCAAAATGAGCATGTTGGATCATCCACCAAGCCCATGATGCTGAGATGTCTATTAAGGTTACTACTGTGTCCAGTTAACCAACCGACCACCAGTTTCAGTTCCCTTCTACTAAGACTAAGTAATTCTCTGGTCCGGTACGGTACTATTAGGCGAGGCCGATTAGGCGATGCCGATTAGGCGACGCCGATTAGGCGACGCCGATTAGGCGATGGTACTATTAGGCGACAAAAAACATTAATAGATAATAGTACAACTCGTTAACTTATAGCTAACCAAGCCACCTGCCCTGACTGTTTCTAACTGAGATCCTGGCACTTGCCCCTATTCCCCAGCTTGCGTCGACCACGCGAGCGGCCGTCGGGTCGGCCACATATTTTTCTGTTGCTATGTTCATTAACGCACTTTGGATGCAGACGATGCACGACGCACCAATAACTTGTGGAAGCAGCTCACAGAGTTTCGCAGCGAGAATTTGATGCGGCGCGTCCATCCATCTGGCGGTGGCGCTTCATAAATGTTCTGCGACATGCATACATGGGCCGGAAAAATGGGTTGGGGGTAGTCAAAATCCGAAAATTTGAGGGTGGGCTTGCCGGTTTGGGGGAGGGCCGCGGCGATTTTAGTGTGTGGGTCAGGAACAACAGTCGGCTTCAGGTGGGTGGGTGGGGTCGTTTGGGAGGTAGAGCCCAAGTTGAGGTGTGGGCAACCCCCCCGGACTCCTTGCGGTCCATATATGGCGACATGTGCAGAAATGTTTTCTACTCTACTAATGAGTGCTCAGTGAGTTGGAATTTATCCATCCATGGTGTTGCACTTATTTTTTAAATTAGTCCTTAAAATTGCTTTTCTATTTTGTTGAATTTTGTTTTAATTGCTGTTGTGCTGTTTGCATTGTTGTGCTATGTTTTAGTGGTAACCTATGTTGCCGTACGGACTTATAGAAAAAAATTATTTCTGTCGCCTAATAGTACCGTCGCCTAATAGTACCGCTAAATCGCCTAATCGGCGTCGCCTAATCGGCATCGCCTAATCGGCATCGCCTAATAGTCCTGCTTCGCTCTGGTCACCACCAATCTGGGTCCCAGAATGAACTGCTTAGATTGCCTACAGTCGGTTCGTAGATCCCAGACAGTTTGCAGCTGGTTCTTTGCCCAACTTCTTAAATCACTCCTCACTTTCCTAACTGAGATGCCAAGGGCCGGTTCCGGCCCTATAAGTGGCAACTCAGCAGCTGCCCGAGCTAGTTGGTCAGCCTGATCATTTCCCTCCACTTCCGGGTGTCCAGGTACCCACATCAGCTGTAGCTTCTTATGAAGCGCCAGTCGTTGTAGTTCCCTAACACACTCTGCAACCAACTTAGAGTTGACGCGTGGAGATACTAGTGCTCTTAGAGCTGCTTGACTATCTGAGCAAATACAGATCTTCTGCTCTAGACAGTTAACTAATCCAGAAGTCCTGGCGCAGTTCAGTATAGCATAGACCTCCGCCTGGAAAACTGTTGCATACTTCCCCAGGGGAAAGGAATCCTCTACCCCCAGTCTCTGTATAAATATTCCTGCTCCCGAATTCTCTAAACCTGTTAACCTGGAACCATCCGTATAACAGTAGAGAGTATCGGTTGCATTAGGAGTATTACCCTGCCAGACCTCCCTACTCGGGAAGTCGACCTGATATTTCTTATCAAACACGTAATTGGGTAGTTGTTGGTCACTTGGGAATTGGTACAGTGGCGATGAATCGCACAATTGTGCCCAAACACTACAATGACCACAACCTACCCTGTGCCACTGCTTAGTACTTTTAAGTCTGTAGCAGGTCGCCATCGCTTCCACTTGAATCCAAGTGTGTAGCGGTGGAAGACACAACAGAACTTCCATTGCTGCTGTGGGTGTTGTTTGTAGAGCCCCTGTTATGCATAGACACGCCAGTCGTTGTAAACGGCCCAGCTGTGCTTTTGCGCATTCCAGGTTTGTCCGTTTCCACCACACCACAGCAGCAAAAGCTATCATAGGTCTAATGGTCACAACATAGAGCCACTTGACCACCTTAGGAGACAGTCCCCAATTCTTCCCAACAGCTCGTTTGGCTTGACAGAAAGCTGCTCTGGCCTTGGAGGATCTGGTTTCAAGGTGAACTGCCCAATCTAATCGGGAGTCCAAATAGACTCCCAGATATTTTACTCGCTTTACTAACTGGAGCCGCTTCCCATAGATCTTAGGGAGCTTAAGCCCAGTTAGCAGCCGTTTCCTTGTGAAAAGGATCAGCTCTAACTTGTCCGGCTGTACAGCCAGACCTTCTTCTTCACACCATCCTTGGACAACCGTAAGTGCCCTCTGCATGAGGTCACATACAGTGTCCAAGAATTTCCCTACCACGAGAACTACTCCATCATCCGCGTAGCCCAGGGCATACAACGATGAGTCGTTTAGACGCACCAACAGGCTATCAGCAAGGAGTATCCAAAGTAGGGGAGATAAAACCCCTCCTTGTGGACATCCCCTGCGCGTATTGATGGATCTGCTACATTGCCCCATTTGAGCAGTCACTGTACGGAGTTTGAGCATGGACCCAATCCATTGGATAAGGGTGGACTCCACGCCCCGCCTCCTCAGTGCCCGTTCAAATGATGCAAAATATGCATTGGAGAAGGCGCCTTCTATATCGAAGAACGCTCCAAGTGCAAACTCTTTATGCTCTAAAGCTCTTTCTACACGACCAACCAAGCAGTGTAAGGCCGTTTCCACAGACTTGCCTGCCTGGTAAGCATGTTGACTAGGATGGAGCGGTACATGCCGAAGCACCCCGTCTCTCAACCACCTATCTACCAATCGCTCCACGCTCTTTAGCATGAAAGAGGATAGGCTGATTGGTCGAAAGGATTTGGCCTTAGCATATGATTCCTTACCTGGCTTAGCTATGAAAACAACCCTCACCTCTCTCCAGAGTTGAGGTATGTAAGCCAGTGCTATTGATGCTCTAAACACTTGCACCATAGGTTTGACAAGAATATCAAGCCCTTGTTGCAACAGTGCCGGAAAAATTCCGTCTGGACCAGGGGTTTTATATGGTTGGAAAGATTTTACCGCCCATTTCACCCTATCTTCAGTAACAATTCGGTTAGCCAGTGCCCAGTCCCCCAAAGCTCCTCTCAGAACTTGGTTGTCTGGTTGTGGTGCCGTATCTACCATAGTACCACCAGGGAAATGCACTTTCAGTAGGTGTGACAAAGCAGTCTCCCTACTCTCTGTGTGTGTCCCATCTGGTAGTTGCAACATACCTGCTTCTATGGGAGAATCCCTGCTGAGAACTCTGTTTAGCCGTGAGGTGGCCTTAACCCCCTCGACTTCCGCACAGAACTCTCTCCAGGATTTCTGCTTTGCAAACTTTATAGCTTGCTTATATTCTCGTTGGGCCACCCTGTACTCTGCCCAGTCAGGTCTTACCACCCGCTCAGGCGCTCCTACCCCCTCAGCCCCCCTAAGGAATTGAAAATTCTACGTCCCCTCAGTCGAAATGCTAGCCCATGTCTGGCTTAATTGTACGGGCCATGTAGACATATCTTAAACCGTGTGGGCTGGGCGCGGCTGGGCTGGCTCGTTGTAAGCTGCTTATCTTGAGACGCCGCACCTGGAAGGAAACAGGCGACTGGAGTAAACAAGCGTCTCGCCACATTTGCCTTGCACCGGTGCATAGCGTTGGGTTTCGAACTGCGCTCAGCTTTTGCTACTCCTGCTTTCTTTCAATTACGTGTTCCCAGAAATAACTGTCTGCCAGAGAAAACTGCTTTTTGAAAGAACGCTGCATAAAGAGCTTATCAAATAGAAAGAATTACCTCAAAGAGAAAACTACTTCCTGAAAGAGCTACCTAAAGAGTTTACTGTCAGAAAGAATTACTTCAAAGAGAGAACTACCTATTGAAAGAGCTACCTAAAGAGTTTACTGTCAGAAAGAATTACTTCAAAGAGAAAACTACTTATTGAAAGAGCTACCTAAAGAGTTTACTGTTAGAAAGAATTACTTCAAAGGGAAAACTACTTATTGAAAGAGCTACCTAAAGAGTTTACTGTCAGAAAGAATTACTTCAAAGAGAAAACTGCTTACTGAAAGAGCTACCTAAACAGTTTACTGTCAGAAAGAATTACTTCAAAGAGAAAACTGCTTATTGAAAGAGCTACCTAAAGAGTTACTGTCAAAAAGAATTACTTCGAAGAGAAAACTGCTTATTGAAAGAGCTACCTAAAGAGTTTACTGTCAGAAAGAATTACTTCAAAGAGAAAACTACTTATTGAAAGAGCTACCTAAAGAGTTTACTGTCAGAAAGAATTACTTCAAAGGGAAAACTGCTTTTTGTTAAGACCTATGTACCTAAAGTGTTTACACTCAGAATAATTTGCTTGAAACAAATTCCTTTTCAATTCAAGAGCTTGCCCTTAGAGCAGAATTGCTTGAATGAGAAAACTGCTTTGTTGAAAGGTTTTCCTAAGGAGTGTTAGAACTGCTTGAAAGAGAAAACTTCTTTCTTGAAAGGTTTATATACCTAAAGAGTGCCAGAATTCTTTGGAACCGATAGCTGCAGATTTGCCTAAAGAGTACCACAATTCTTTGGATTGGATGGATTGGAAGGGAAAATTCCTGTTTTTGAAAGATTTGCCCAAAGAGTGCCAGAGTTCTTTGGAAGCGAAAGCTGCTTTTGGAAGATTTCCCTAAAGAGTGCTAGAATTCTTTGGAAGAGAAAGCTGCTTTTTGAAAGATTTGCCTAAAGAATTCCAGAATTCATTGGATTGGACGGGAAAATTCCTGTTTTTGAAAGATTTCCCTAAAGAGTTCAGAATTCTTTGGAAGCGAAAGCTGCTTTTTCAAAGATTTGCTTAAAGAGTGCCAGAATTCTTTGGAAGCGAAAGCTGCTTTTTCAAAGATTTGCCTAAAGAGTGCTAGAATTCTTTGGAAGGAAAGCTCCTTTTTGAAAGATTTCCCTAAAGAGTGTCAGAATTCTTTGGAAGCGAAAGCTGCTTTTTCAAAGATTTGCTTAAAGAGTGCCAGAATTCTTTGGAAGCGAAAGTTGCTTTTTCAAAGATTTGCCTAAAGAATTCCAGAATTCATTGGATTGGACGGGAAAATTCCTGTTTTTGAAAGATTTCCCTAAAGAGTGTCAGAATTCTTTGGAAGCGAAAGCTGCTTTTTCAAAGATTTGCTTAAAGAGTGCCAGAATTCTTTGGAAGCGAAAGCTGCTTTTTCAAAGATTTGCCTAAAGAGTGCAGAATTCTTTGGAAGGAAAGCTCCTTTTTGAAAGATTTGTCTAAAGAGTGCCAGAATTCATTGGAAGAGAAAGCTGCTTTTTAAAAGATTTGCCTAAAGACTTCCATAATTCTTTGGAAGAGAAAGCTGCTTTTTAAAAGATTTGCCTAAAGACTTCCATAATTCTTTGGAAGAGAAAGCTGCTTTTTGAAAGATTTACCTAAAGAGTTCCATAATTCTTTGAAAGAGAAAGCTGCTTTTTGAAAGATTTGCCTAAAGAGTGCCAGAATTCTTTGGAAGAGAAAGCTGCTTTTTGAAAGATTTGCCTAAAGAGTGCCAGAATTCTTTGGAAGCGAAAGCTGATTTTTGAAAGATTTCTCTAAAGAGTGTCAGAATTCTTTGGAAGCGAAAGCTGCTTTTTCAAAGATTTGCTTAAGGAGTGCCAGAATTCTTTGGAAGCGAAAGCTGCTTTTTCAAAGATTTGCCTAAAGAGTGCTAGAATTCTTTGGATTGGAAGGGAAAATTACTGTTTTTGAAAGGTTTGCCTGAAGAATGTAGAATTCTTTGGAAGGGAAGGCTGCATTCTGAAAGATTTGCCTAAAGAGTGCCAGTATTCTTTGGAACCGAAAGCTGATTTTTGAAAGATTTCCCTAAAGAGTTTCAGAATTCTTTGGAAGCGAAAGCTGCTTTTTCAAAGATTTGCTTAAAGAGTGCCAGAATTCTTTGGAAGCGAAAGTTGCTTTTTCAAAGATTTGCCTAAAGAGTGCTAGAATTCTTTGGATTGGAAGGGAAAATTACTGCTTTTGAAAGGTTTGCCTGAAGAATGTAGAATTCTTTGGAAGGGAAGGCTGCATTCTGAAAGATTTGCCTAAAGAGTGCCAGTATTCTTTGGAAGCGAAAGCTGCTTTTTGAAGGATTTGCCTAAAGAGTGCCAGAATTATTTGGAAGGAAAGCTGCTAAGTGTCGCAGAATTGTTTGGACGAAGGGAGAGCTGATTTTGGAC
This sequence comes from Sabatieria punctata, assembly GCA_030248155.1. NCBI lineage: Eukaryota > Metazoa > Nematoda > Chromadorea > Araeolaimida > Comesomatidae > Sabatieria > Sabatieria punctata. The sequence continues at coordinate 13,486 of JASANB010007732.1, read as the reverse complement.
AGATTCCCTAAAGAGTGGCAGAATTGTTCGGATTGGAAGGGAAAGCTGCTTTTTTACAGATTTGCCTAAAGCGTGTCAGAATTCTTTGGAATGGAAGGGGAAATTGCTGTTTTTGAAAGAATTGCCTAAAGAGTGTGAAAATTCTTTCTAAAGGAAGGCTGATTTTTGACAGATTTGCCTAAAGAGTGCCAGAATTCTTTGAAATGGAAGGCAAAATTGCTGTTTTTGAAAGTTTGCCTAAAGAGTATCAGAAATTCAAGAAAACTGCTTTTTTGAAGGATTTGCCTACAGTGTCAGAAGGGAAAATTACTGTTTTTAAAAGATTTTGCTAAAGAGTGTCAGGATTTCTTGAAAAAGAAAACTGCTTGTTATTTGAATGATTTGCGTAAGAGTGTCAGGAGAATTTCTTAAAAGTAAAACTGCTTTTTTGACAGATTTGCGTTAGAGTGCCATAATTGCTTGATAGAGAGAACTGCTTTAAACAAGGTACACAAAGCGTTTTCTGTCACAACGAATTTGTACAGAACAGTGCAATTTACTCTACTGGAAAGCCTACACCATGCAACGCACAGTACACAGAAGCAAGAGAGCCTCTGAAAGAATTATCTGAAGAGCTTACTATCAGCAAGACTTGTTTGAAAGAGAAAACTGCATCTGAAAGAATTGCACAACCACTTTCTTCAAATAAAAGTTTACTGACGTTTTCCTCTGCTGCCGGTCTAATTTTGCAAAAAATTTCCAAAAAAAATCTGTCCCTGCCTCTAAAACTGAGAGTTTTATACACTGAAGTACAAACTATCTAAAGTTTTATACACTCATTTTGAAGAACCGTCTTGTTTTCAGTAATCCTTAAAATATAGCTTTGAAAGTTGCAGAAACGATTGGTGTTGACAGTGGATATAGCATACTGTCTGGGCACCCCTATAGCTTGAAGGGCACGGGGCATACATGGGCCGGAAAACCGGGTTGGGGGTAGTCAAAATCCGAAAATTTGGGGGTGGGCCTGCCGGTTTGGGGGGGTCGCGGCGATTTTGGTGGGTGGGGTCAGGAACAAAAGTCGGCTTCAGGTGGGTGGGTGGAGCCGTTCGGGGGGGGGTCGAGCCCAAGTTGGGGGGTGGGCAAACCCCCCCTGACCCCCCGCGACCCATGTATGGCACGGGCATTGGAGAATGTAGAAATCATGTCTAAATATGAGTTTTCGTTGGATAACCGATAAAAAGACGACTTTGAGACTTTTCTGTTTCAGAATAACACTGTGGGTGTGGGTGGGGAAGGTCCATATCAGGTGGAACAGAGTTTAAATAATTTATTGATTTCTTTAGCTTCTATGTCGATTCTAGATGGTGCCAATTTATTAACTACGAGATTTTTTCTCTTGTTTTCAAAATAGCCCAATTACAGCGCCCTTCAAGCTATAGGGGTGTTCAGTCAATTGTTATTTCCAATGACAATCCCAATCATTCCTGCAATTTTCAGACCTATATTATTGAGACAACTCGAAAAATTAGGACTTGAGTAGACCAGCCTGCTTTCCAGTTGTCAACCCCCAGAACCAGCGTGACTTCGGGCCAAACTTTCACAAAAAGCTACCCAGTTAAATTCTGAAAGTCTGAGCCAAATCGATTAAGAAATGGCCGAGAAGGAACCGTTTTAAAAGACGGTGGCCATTGCTGTGTACGGAGGCAGATGTTTCAGCAGTTCGGAGAACAGAGTCTTCCCCGGGGGCGCCGCAGAGGCTGGCGGTGGTGGAGGCGTTGGAGGGGCGCAGCCAGCCGCAGGGGGTCTGGCGGGGGCAGAGGCAGTGGCTGCGGCAGAACTCCATGCAACGCTTCAAGACATGGAGCTTCGTGCGCTCCGACCGCCCGGCCACTTTCTCGGCTCTCTCATGCCACGCATGCAGAATCTATTGGGCGGACCGCACTCGCATCTTAGTAAGTTTCTCGCCGGACGTGCTTATGCCGTTTGACAATTTTCGTCCAATCATCGACTGGCCGAATATAGAAATATTTCAGTCTCTAAATACGTATTGTGGTTAGTGGGCGCCGTGCCCGGACACTAGTAACGTTTGTCGCTGTTTGCAAACCTTTGAGAGAATTCCAAACAAATGAGTTCATTTGAGATTTTCTCCGAAATCTGAGGGTTCTCGACCTTGATTTGCTTTTATTCTTGTGTATTATGCATACATGTAACAGGTCATCGGCCGAAAATGGGTAAATGGAAATACCCAAATTCTAAGCGACTGGGTCTGGTATTAAAAGACTCTTAAAAGGTCTTGAAATCGCTAATGTGTACTCAAATACATAAAAAAGGGCTGTTTTACAGGCGATTTTAACAAGTCTTAAATCTTAAAAACTGCACTTTGCTTAGAAAATTACTTGCCTGCAAATCTTGGGGGTGTCGGAAAAATTGTGTTGGGGTGGGGTCTGGCCTAAGTCGGGTTTGGGCAGACCTTCGGTCCTCTGTTACTGAGTGGTATTAGGAAGGTGAACCACCTGCTAAGGAATAATTGAAATTCATTTTGCTTGCGTCTTGAAAATCAAAATGAGTCTTGCTGGTTGCATCTGACAGCCAGTTGTCAGCAATTAACACAGCTTTCTATTTCTGCACCCTGTTTACGTGCAGCAACTGGCTGTTAGTGTGTCACGCTTGCCAGCTATCAAAACTGTTCATCTCTTTCCTGACTCTACGCAGCTTGTAATGTGTTATTCAGCATTACAAAAACTATCTGATATTATGGAGAATATCAGCTGAGACGCGTGGTATTTTATGCTAAAGTTTCATCCAAGATTTGGCTTTTTTTTGTAAAAAGTTCGTTTTTGAAAACCCATTTCGAAAAATTTATATTTTATTCAAAGTATGGATTGATGAAATCTCTGAATTTGACCTCATAATTTGCGCAGTAGCCGTTCTGTTAGCAATGTTGCAGGTAGAATGTAGAGACTCTTATTCTGTAACACTACGTTTGAACCAAACGTATCAGCTTTTGTAGTTAAGGTTGCTTCTGATGGACTTAGCACATTCCATGCAAATTTCAGATATTTGGCCATTGCCATACATGGGACGGGGGTGAGCGTTTTACCCCCTCGCCGGCCCATACCCCGTCGGCCGGCCATACACCCTCCCGAAAATTTTCGCTTATTTAATTCAAAATAGGCGTTTTTTTTTATACTTTTTCCGCCCCCCCCCGAGGTCTCCAGACCCCCTTCAGATTTTTCTGACCCATGTATGGCCAATGCTATCGAAAATTAAGGCAATTTAATCTAAAAAATCATTGTCTGTACCAAAGTATATGGCAAAATTGCCACTTTCAATGTGCAATCAATTTTTGGTAGTTTTTATTTGTATTTCTTAACAAAGTTATATCGGTGTTTCTGGTAACACCACAAGCCATACATGTAACTGGGGGTCCTCCCCTTTACAATTTCAGACAAAAATTGCCAAAATCGCCTATAAAACGGCACTTAGCTTATTTGAGCCCAAATTACGATTTTCGACGATTTAGCGATTTTTGAGCGTTTTTAGTGCCCAACCCGCTCCTTAGAATTGGACTCCGACCCCCGGCCGGCGCCAGACGCCCCAAACCCCTACCCCTTCGGCGGATGAATTGTTACACGTATGCAATGCGCCTACTCTAATAACACGTCACAGTTCACTTAACTATTGATCGAAGTTCTTTGATTTGCGTTCTTTGTCTAGCGTCGAAAATGTCTGGCATCATGGAGGGTCTCAAAAGTAGCAATGAAATTCGGCAGCAGGAGGCAGCTCAAGAATTGGCCGAAATGCTCCTACTCGGCAATGAGGAGTCGTTGCCCAATCTTCCAATCAAAGAAATAATGCAGTGCTTGATGCTGCTGTTGCAAAAAGAACACAATCTGGAGTTGGTGCGTTCCTTTGCTTACTGTCGGAAACTTGTGTCGCAGTTCAAAAACGATTCAACTGTCGGTTTTTTGTAAGAGTTTGCCAGTGTGGTCGTTCTTCGTTGGACAACGCTCTAGCCATAATAAAATAATAATCAGTTGTTGTAGATGCTGACGGCTGCGCGGTGCATCACCAACTTGCTCGAAGCGTTGCCGCGCGCTGTTCCAATTGTGCTTGAAGCCGTGCCTTTGTTGCTGGAAAAGGTGCAAACTTTTTATTATCGTGCGGCTGGGCTGAATGAATTTAGTTTGTGACACAAACTTTCGGTTAGATGTACAGGGTATGCTAAAAAAACAACACAGCAAATTTTTTTACTGTGACAACCGCAAATCTCAACCGATTCGAGTGAATGTTTTTTAATGAAAGACAAATAGATTCTTAAAAGAGTGTTGAAATTTTTGTTAAGCTACGCTGTTTATTTCCTGGCATATTTGCCTGTAAGACCGTAAAAACAATGAGTTAAGCACTGAACAAGAGCGATTAAAACAACCCGACCGAATTTTTTACAGTAAATCTCAACCTATTATGGGCAGGCAGGAGACATGGGAAAAGGGGGGGCTGACCCCTCAGGCTCTGACCTGCCCCCCAGGCTGCCGGTACCCCTCATAAATTTTTAGAAAGAATTTTGTTTTGCTCCTCGGAAGTCCCCCGAAAGGGTCCCCCGAAAAAAGGCCAAAAAACGCCTATTTTGCCTTAAATAAGCGAAAATTTTCTTCCTCCGGGAGGGGGGTATGGGTCGGCGAGGGGGAGGGTAAACCCCCTTACCCCAGCCCATATATGCTTTTTACTACTAAAGCCGAAAATTTACCCCATGTAGTAACAGGTCCAGGCCGGCCTGCTAGGAGGGTATAGGGGGGTTTCCGTCAGGATGGGGTCGAGGAGGTTTTCGCTCAGAAGGGGGTCCGAAATTTCAAAAAGCTCCGTAGCGCTTTTTTGAATTGCGTTTTAGCAGGTTTTTTAGTAAGGAGGTGCGTCTAGTAATCGCTATTTTAAGCTGTCAAATAGCGTTTTAGAGCAAACAGTCAAAAAATGACAAAAAGTGCTTCTAAAGACACCGGCTTCTCTTAAATATCAGCAGTGGAAATGGCAAATTCATTTTGCAAAGGCTTTTTAAGCGGATTTTATGCTAAAAGTTAGGGATTTCTGGCCAGCTACTGGTACTTGTATTTTTGGGTCAGGTCAGGGCATACATGTAACAGGGGGGGTCTGGGGGGGTCTGCCCCCCACCCGACTTAGGCCCGACCCCCCGTTTGGGGACCCCCCCCCCCCCCCCCCCGAGACGATTTCACCGACCCCCCCCCCTCCGATGTTTCTGGCAAGTAAATTTTCGAGCAAATTTTTGCAATTTTTTGCACTTTCACACACAAAAATTGACAAAATCGCCTGCAAAACAGCACTTTTTAGCTGTATTTCAGCCCAAATTAGCGATTTTTGGCGATTTTTAGGCCAAAAATTGCGATTTTTCTCGATTTTTGAGCGTTTTTTAGTGCCCACCACCCTCCCCCAAACTTTTGGCTCAGACCCCCCCCCCGGCCGGCGCCAGACCCCCCCAACCCCCCCTCCCCCCATCGGCGGATGACCTGTTACATGTATGGGTCAGGGGGTCCCTAAACCGTCTCGGCGAGGGGTGAGGAGGGGTTTGGCCTTTCTTGCTGTGGAGTAACCACTAAACCCCTAGTACATGTATGATTTACCTTCAGAATAGCGTCTTACAAAGCCAATTTTTCGAAATTTTTTTCAGTCTGGTAGTTTCCTTACCCTGCTTGAATCAGGGAATTTTGCTATACTAAAGCCGCACGAACGCTATAAAAGAAAGATGAAGAGAGAGTAGATTTCAGCTGAAGCGAATCGAGTGCATCGACGTGGCCGAGCAAGCGCTCACCGCTCTGGAAGTGTTGTCGCGGCGCCATGGCAAGACCATCATGACTGCCGTAAGTGGTAGCTAATGGTGCCCGGGCGATGATGTGGTTATTCAGAGATGATCTTACTCCTATGAAATAACAGATTCACTGAGCCTCAGCTTACACTGACCTGATGTTTTTCTGTAGAGCTGTATTCATACTGGTGTAGAAAAAGATCGCCAGGCGACTTTTCTGTAGGGCGACTCATTTGTAATATACGCACCAACACGCCCCGTCCCATCTTCCGGAAGATGACGCGTGGCGCGTTGGTGCGTATGTTACAAATGAGTCGCCCTACCGAAAAGTCGCCTGGCGATCTTTTTCTGCACGAGTATGAATACACCTTAATGTACTGCGGAGCTGTTGCAGGGCGGAATCGGGGCCACCACCGGTCATCTGGATTTCTTCTCATTGCAGTCGCAGCGCGTTGCACTGCAGATCGCAGCCAACTGCGCTCAGTTCGTGACGGCCGCCGACTTTGCGTCAGTACGTGAGTGCGTGCCGGAACTGACACAGCGGCTGCAGCTGGAGGTGAGATACTTGCATTCCTTTAGAGCTAGATATAGTGTTGGTAGACAAAGACCGCCTGTCCTTTTCCTCTATATAGCTATGACCGGTCAGTTTTGCACCGACTGAACAGATTTTTGGCATGCTAGCTGCTTAGTTTGGCAAAATCTTTGCCCGCCAGTACTGTTGTTTGGTATTGGATATTCCGTTTGTGTATGTGTATACACATTTACATTCAAATGTGTGTGATAAATTGTGTATACACATTCAACAAAACAATGTGTATTTTTGTGTATATTTGTGTATGTGTATTGTACGGAAAATGCAAATTTTTTGGTAGATTTTGAGACAGAAATGCTAGGAAAATCAAATCTCTCAATGTCTGCTGCTTGAAACCTTGGATATCTTTGAAATCGAGTTACTAGGCCATTTGAAGGCTTTATGAGGATATATCTACTGTTTATTACTACAGCAAAAGCATCGAAATTTTACGATTCAGTTCGAAATTTTATCGACTTTTGCTGATCAAATACACATACACAAAATACACATTTTGAGTACTGTTTGTGTATGGTAATGTGTATTGGAATTTTCAATGTGTATGTGTATGTGTATGTGTATACACATTGAAAAAACAATGTGTATTTTTGTGTATGGTAAATGTGTATGTGTATACACAAACAACAGTACCCGCCAGTCTTCGGTAAACCCGTTTTATGAAATGAAAAATCCCGAATTTGAAGACGTCAAATGTTTATATGCGCTTTGTCAACTTTCATAGCGTTTGCAATATGGCGCATTTTTGCTCTAAGTGAAGGTCCAGAGATTGATTGGTGAGATACTCAGAAAAGATTTGAAAAATTAGTCTGTTTTTGTGCCGACATGAGCAAGATTGTTGGATTGTCATTTAGTCTACCTGAATTATTTGCAGGACAAGCGCTCACTGGAGAGCGTGTGCGCGGTGTTCGCGCGTCTAGTCGACAATATGCGCAACTGCGCCGACAAACTGCGCGAGGTGGCGGCGCACGGCTTGCTAGAGAACGTGCAGCAGCTGGTAGCAGACTAATAACTGGTGTAGCTTATTAATGGGTCTCCGTTTAGCTGCTGATCCAGCCGCCGGCCGTTGGCTCGCAGTGTTTCCAGTCTGTGGTGCGCATGCTGAGACAGTTGTGCGCGCGCTGCAGCGACTTGGCTGTGACGCTGCTGCGCATGGGTTTTGCCAGAACGCTGCGCTTCTTACTGGTCGGATCGAACGAGCTGGACGGCGACTTCGAACTGCTGAATCGACCGCCGCAGCAGCTGCAGGAATTGGTCCTCCTCACTGGGTAGGTAGTCCATTCTGTTCGCATAAGGAAGTCACTTGTGCTGTGCGCGTGCGCGGGCTGTTTGTCTGAGGTTTGATAGACATGTCACGTAGACTGCTGGCCGTTCGGCCGCTATATCCTCCTAATTAGGAAGTGTTGCTAGGAGTGCTTTTGTACTAGCCACGTTGTGCCTAAACATTCGGTAGCTCTTAATTTGACTTCCTGCTTTAACTGCATCCTGGACGGTCTCTTAATTTTACGTACAATTTTATCGTATAAGTGCAAGGTGTCCCGAAAAATGATAACATTTGTTTTTGATGCCCTCTACGCAAATTTCCGCAGAAGCGTCTGAGGGGATGGTAAGCCGCATTTTTGGGCTAAAATCAACGTTTGTTTGGCTTGTTTTTCGTTAAAATATCTTAAAACAGTTACTCTAAGTTCATTTACACCTAATCTAGGCGTACTTTTATCATAACTTTCTGTATAAAATTCTTCCGAAAATTTCCTGCGGGGATGGGTCAGCCCGTTTGCCCATGTCTGAGTTGGCTACCGTGCAAATCCCAGATTCAGATTGTGTGTATTCAAAACTTAAAAGCTGGTCTATTCAGAGAGTTGCTGCCGCGCCTGCCGAGCGAAGGCATATTCGAGATAGACGCAGTTATGGTGCGTCAGTCGGCCGCCACGGAGTCGGTCTGGTGGCAGCACAAGGACGACACCGGCCAGTGGCACAACTTCAGCTGGTTTGACACCAAAGTGCTGGAGGTGCTTGCAACCTTTTGCAGCTTTTTACCAGTTTTGACGTTGCCAGGTGGCCTACCAGACACGCGAGCCGGAGGTTACCTTGCAAGCGGTGGGACACACTTGTACCGTCGATCTGGAGCGTCTGATGCAGATAGACGAAGTGTCGGGCAGCGTGAGGCAGGTGCAGAGAAAGCTGGTTCCCAACAACAACAATGCTAATGGTGCGTTTTTTGCCCTCTTACAAAGATCTGCTAGTCAGACTGGAAATCGCAGGTAGCTCGGCCGAGGTTGGAGTTTTTCGGGGGCGTCACCTCACGTAAACAGGCGAGGGTTGTGGGCATAAAATGACTAAAGACAGACTTTTGTAAGAGCTACATTGGCTTACGGATGTCCCGGCAGTCAGGGGACTTTAGCCCTGTTTAGCTATTAGCCTGATTGGGCTATTTTTTATATACATGAGTATCTATGTATAGCTAATGATGAAGTCATACATGTAACAGCTCCGGGCCGACCTGGGGGGAGGGGGTAGGGGGGGGGGGTTTCCTCAGGTGGGGGGTCGGGGGGGGGTTTCGCCCAGGTGGGGGGTCCCAAATTTCCAAACGCGAAATGCCAAAGGCCTAGAAATGCGTTTTTAGCTCGTTTTTCTCAGTAAGGAGGCTAAAAATCGCTATTTTAAGCTGCCAAATAGCGTTTTAAAGCTAAAAACAAGCAAAAAATGACAAAAAGAGCTTCCAAAAACACCGATTTTTCTTAAATATCAGCAGTGGAAACGCCAAATTCGGTTTCCAAAGCCTTTTCAAGTCAGTTTTAGGCTAAAAATTAGTGATTTCTGACCCAGTTTGTTAATACTGGAGCAACTACTCTTACTTGTATTTTTTGGTCGGGGGGAGGGGTCCCTTAACCTGTCTCGGGGGGGGGGGGGGTGAGGGGGGGGGTTTGGCCATTCCACCAGGGGGGTAACCCCCCCCAACCCCCCAAGTACATGTATGGATGAAGTCATCTATAAATTTGCAGCTTATTAACTGGGAACCAAACTATTTTCTCTCGGCACCAATGAAGTAGTTTATGGATAGCACAATACAAACGACCGCACAGTAACGGGGAATGCAGACATGGGCTGGCATTTCGGCTGAGGGAGGGTAGAATTTTCAATTCCTGAGGGGGCTGAGGGGGGGTAGGAGCTTCTGAGGGGGCCGAGAGGGGTAGGAGCGCCTGAGGGTGGGCTGAGGGGGTTGGAACGCCTGATGTGGGCTGAGGGGGTGGTAAGCCAAAAAGTCCGATTTTTGGCTAAAATCAAGGTTTCTTGGCTTATTTTTCATTAAAATAAGCTATTCTGAGTTCATTTACACCTAATCCATGCATATTTTTAGGTCTATACAAAATTCTTCCAAGAAAGTCCCGCGGCCGGCGGAGGGGGGTAGGTCAGAGCCTGAGGGGGGCAGCCCCCCTTTGCCCATGTCTGTGGGTATGCAAAACTCTCAGACCAAACAATCATAATTTTTTACTATCTATAGCTAAAAAGAGCTACAATCAAAGCTCTAGATTAATAGTTCCACTTAGCTGTGTATAGGTAAAAGTTAGCCCCACCGGGGTTGTAACTAGCATCCCTGGCCGACTGAGCCAACACTGCCATCGGTAACAATATACAGGGTGTGCCAAAAAAAACAACCCAGCAGACTTTTTGCTGTAGCAACCGCAAATCTCAACCGATTTGAATGAATCCTTTTTTAAATGAAAGATAAATAAATTCTTGAAAGACTGATGTACCGTTCATTAAGATAGCCTGCTTAGTTCCTGATATATTTGTCCTCAAAGTCAAAACAAAGATTTTAGCAATGAACAAGAGTGATAAAGAACAACCCACCAGATTTTTTACTTTTGCAACCATGAATGTGAACCGATTCGAATGGATCCTTTTTTGAATGAAAGACTGATAAATTCTTCAAAGATTGGTGCAATTTTTATTGAGATTCACAGTTTAGTTCTTGAGATATTTGTCTTCTAAGTCGAAACAGATTTTGGCAAAGAACAACAGCGATTCCGTTGCATTTCATAATAAAGCAGATTCCTACTGCTAGGGCTAATGATACTTTAGTGTTGAAGTAAACCGAGTTTCTGTGTCATCTGTAAAGCCTCCAAGAGCCCTTAGCAGTAACAGGAATCCGTTTTATTACGAAGTGCAGAATAATAAAAAAATTCCTCTTGTTCACTGCCAAAATCACTGTTTTGATTTTGAGAGCCAATATCTCAGGAACTAAGCAGAGTACATTAATGAAAATTTCAGCAGTCTTTTAAGGATTTATTTATCTTTCATTTAAAAAAGGATTCATTCAAATCGGTTGAGATTTGCGGTTGCTACAGCGAAAAATCTGCTGGGTTGTTTTTTTTTGGCACACCCTGTACAACATACATACATGTTACATACTTATTTGACCGTAAAGCATACATGGCCGGAAAAATCCGGAGGGAGGTAGGGGGGTTGGAGACCTCGGTGGGGGGGGTCCTGCGAAAAAAGGCCAAAAAACGCCTATTTTGTCTTAAATAAGCGAAAATTTCTTCCCTCCGGGAGGGGGGGTGATGGCGGGCCGTGGGGAAGGGGTATACCCCCGGCCCATGTATGCGTAAAGTGCACAAAATCTGTTAGTCTGACCGTAATTACCCCTTACATTCCCAAATCTCTAAACACACCAAAAACACCCCCACAATCACAAAATTCGGTTTCACTCTTTCCCCCCCCCCCCACATTATTATTAAAAGCAACAAGTTGCCTGTATTAGGTAAATCAGAGGACGTGGACGCTCGGGAGGAGTTGATGCGGCAGAACCCGGACTGTCTCTGCGACAACTTCATTCGCTGGTTGTTCCCGGTCCTGGTTGAGATAGACGGCAGTTCGGTGCGTGCAGAAATTTGCATAGAGCGGTACTACCATTGCTGCTGACTTTGTAGGCCGGACCTTCGATTCGGTTCGAGTCATTGCGCACTGTCATTCGCATGATCTATCCCAGCGGCTCCGACCTGCTAAAAGAAGTGCTGGGCGACCTGCCCTTGGCCAGGTGCTACCAGTTAACCCCTTGCAAAAGATCATACCAGCGTCTGTTGCAGTCATCTGTGCAGTGCGCTGGCATCCAGTAGATCGAAGGACTTGTGCGTTGTGGCCTCGGCTTTACAGGTGGTCTGTCTTCTCACAGACAAGCTGCCGGCGCTTTACGGACTCTTGTTCCGACGACAAGGTAATCTACAGGTGTCCCAAAATGATAACATTTCTTTTTGCTGCCAAATTTTGACCAAATTGGCTGAAATTTGAAACAGACATAGGTGCCAAAATATAGGAGATTTGGCGTTCGACCAGGCTCGACGCAATCCTATGTGTGAAATTTGCTAATTTCAATTCCTGTGTAGAGATAGCGCTGAAATGGAGACTTTTCTTTTTGCTGTCATTACCATTGTCATTATCTTCGCCAAATGACCTGAAATTTGCAGAAACTCTGCAAAACCTGTTGGATATTTTGTGTGTTAAATTTCTATGCATTCAGAATGACGTGGTCTTGTTGAGGAAAAGGACTATCCTAATGATCTTTTTTTCAAATCTGCTCATTCTAAGAAACAGATGTTCAGGAATTCTTCACTTTCTCAAGACTACGCCAATCTCAATGCCTCAAAATTTAACACGTTGCCATTCTTGTGAAGGGTTCCTGCAAATTTCAGCTGAGCATTTGGCGAGCATCTGCGGTAGTGACAGAAAAAAGGAAAGTCTCCATTTCTACAGGAATTGAAATTAATAAATTTCATAAGTTCGTGAATTTCTCAGGATTGGATCAAGCCTGGTCCACCAAAGTTAACAGACAAAATCTACCAAAAAACCAAATTCAGCTAATTTGCGGAAATGACGCAAAAAGAAATGTTATCATTATTGGCTTGGCACACCCTCTACTAAGCTGTGCTGCAGGAGTGGCCCACCAGGTGGAGAAGCTAGCCACTTTGCCGATAGATGAGACTCCTCGTAGTTCGCCCAGCCGCAGCGTCAAAGATCTGGACGAGTTGTCCATGTCGCAGGTACGCCAGCGCTGGCTAGGTAGTTGTGTACATAAGTGCTTGACCACTGTGATGCTTCGACACTTGAAACCGGATGGAAAGTTGACGACTGCCTTTCGAACTGAGTGGTCCATCTGACTCAGCCTTACTGCTTGCTTGTGCTTTTTCTAGGAATCCACTTTTGCTCTTTGAACTCCGACAAATCTCAAGTTTTTGATCCCGATTTTTCGCTAAAATTTTGAATTTTAGTTTAATTTGACGTAAAAAACATTTTATCACCTTCCCGACCGTTTTTGTGAGACTCCAGGTTTTCGACCCAACCTCAGATATCGGCTCGTAACTGGCATCAAATGACGGTTAAACTTGCGAATCGGACGGTCGTCTCCTTTTACCCTACTTGAATGGATTGTAGACACAAACTTTTTGAACTCGGGCCCCATTTGATCCCCTCGCATTTTTATTTCTTGAAAATGTAGTGCTATTTTCTGCGAAAAAAATTTGAGAAAAAAAGGGCCAGATTGAGTTTTTGACCTTGAAGGTTGTCGGGTCGACACTTTCAGAATCCAGAGATTGGTCTAAAATTATTGTCTCGCTAGCCAGTTTGCCACCAAAAACGTATTTTTGGCGCACATTAAAATGGTCTCTACATACAGTGGGGTGCAAAAGTTTAAACGCACCTTGTCCTCTCCAAGAAAACTGATCTTTTCGCCGATTTTGTTGAAGGTAATCGGTAAGTGTTATACACCGTTACAGTAGCTTGAGATCTTACCAAGAAGGTGGTGCAGACTGCGCTGCAATGGGTTGCGTTATGGTAACGTTATATCCGGTCTAAATCAATCTGTCAGAAAAAAGGGTTAGCAAAAGTTTAAAACGCACACTTTCAAAATTCTACAAAAATCGACTAAACTTCTTTCAAACAACGATTGTAAGAATACCTAAAATGTATTAATTAATGAACAACAGGACAACTTTGATGCTTTGGAATAATACAGTCGCACTGTAACGCAGTTAATCGTAACACATCTCATCATGGTGAAATTGGTCTGGTCTGTGTACAAGGTCTACAATTTGAATGATTTTGAA
>JASANB010007731.1:0-30568 GCA_030248155.1 Sabatieria punctata | reverse complement strand
AAAATAAACTACTTCTGGCGATTTTTTCCTAACTCTGCCGGAAATTGTGTGCATCACCGCAATAGCCATGGGTACGGTGCTAGTACATAAGGTGACATTACTGGTGTAGCGCTTAGAAAAGCGTACACTTTAGGAAATTCTACTAACGTTTAGTTGATTAGGCCGTCCATAAACGACGACATTCCAGAGGGGTAGTGGGTAGGCTCTAGTGCGACGATAGACGACACCCCAGGCGCTTGAGGGGATAGCAGAAAACGAGATAGCTTTTTTCAGAATTTTAGGGAACTTTGATTGTAATATTTTCAATTTAAGTACATTCTGTCAAATGTTTCTACAATGCAGAAAAGTTTCCCAGCGTGGTTGTAGGGATTTATTCTATAAGATTGCACAGCATGCTAACAAGAAAAACGTGACAGTTCTGTATGTACTGCACTTTTATCGGGGGGGGGGGGGGGGAAACCGAAAACGACGTCGTCTTAGGGGGGATGGGTTCCCTAGAAACGACGCAAGGCGATTTTGGGAGGAGGGGGCTCCGAAAAATCGGGATTTTGGAGCGACGTCTTTATGGACGGCACCTTAACGCGAAAACAGCTTACTAAACCGAATCATCGATCAACTTTTTCGATTTTTTCAGATCATTTTTTCAGGTCAACATCAGTTTTTCTCTATTATTAATTGTCCAATTTAGTATTGGGTATTGGGGGGTTAAAACCCCAATACCCAATACCCAATACCTGGAAAACACCCCAATACACCCAATACCCAATACCAGTTCGCACTCTTTAGTTTTTATAGTTTTGTTCCGAAATAATTTTTGGATGTAGAATTGGAATTCAATTTCAATGTGCGCACCCCTGGTACCCATACATACACCTACAGTGAGTACTATTGTTATTATAATTTTATGCTTTAGCCTTTTCTCCGTGCCTTATCTTCAGTACATTTCCTATGGACAATACTTCGTTGTCGGGAATCTGCTCTACACAACTACAACAACTTTATTACAGTGCAAGTGTACACCACAAATAGCAGTAAAGTAATAACCCACGCAGGGCCACATGCAAGGCAATCAATCACCATATGGGGACGAACCCCGCAATGCGTCATACGCTGGCAGCATGGGAGGAAACGTCGCTCACCACCACAACGCCACAGACGCAGACAAATCGACAGTCCTATCGTACGTACAGTATGCTTCATTACCTCCGCTCTTGAGTCGATGCGACAAGGTTAGAGAAAGTCCCTGTTCCGTCTGTTGTATTCGCTAAACTACGTGTTTTTTCATAGTTAGTCCGCTGCCTTCTGTTCATAAAGTCCTCACTCACCTCACCTCACCTCACCTCGCCTCACTAAGCTAGAATAGCAAAATTATTGGTTGGTAACTGCCGATTCACTTCTGGAAATTGTGCATAGTTATTAGTGAACATACATGTAACAGGGGGGTCTGGGGGGGTCTGCCCTAGAGATGTGCATGGGCACCTTTTTTCCGGCCCGGCCCGGCCCGGCGGGCCGATCAGGTGAGGCATGCCCGGCCCGCCATGCCCGGCGGGCATCAAAATCGGGCCCGGCCCGGCCCGGGGGGCCTGAAAATGGTGCCCGGCCCGGCCCGGCCCGGCCCGGCCCTGTTCGGCCCGTTAATTTTGCTTTGTCTTACTAAATTTTTGAAAATTTGGCATGAATTTTCAGATTAAAAGCTAAATTTCATGTTAAGCTTTGGAAATTGGCATTTTAAAACACGAATTTTAAATTTATGCTTGCTTTTAATTAGAGTGCGAACTGGTATTGGTTTCCAGGAATTGGATATTGGGGTTTTTTGTCATTGATAATGATACACAATGTACAGTGTAATGATACATGTCAGTGCTTAAGCAATTTGAATTTGGCGCACATCGAATGTTGCGGCACCATCTTTGTTACGGTGCGGTGCGGCTAGCACGCTCGCGCTGCTCCTACAGTTAGGGTTTACTTTCCCCGCCCGCATTCTTCTTAGGTGCGTCATAGGTATCTCAACCAAAAGTGGCCCAAGGAGTAGGTGTACTGTACCAAAGTGGTCCAAATGAAATTTTAGCCTGTTTTCCTTTACGCAACGCAATGCAGAAGAGCAGAGTAAAATAGAATAAAGTACATATTTACATATGATATGAAGGGTCTGAGGCTCGCTGGAGCTTGGCTTGCTTGTTGAACTTTGAAAACCTCACAAACAGTAAAAAACAGTCATGTACCTAGTCAATAACTAAATGGTTTTGCTTCCGCCACAATCAGCCGTGAACAACTCTATCGGGAAGAATACTTTTTTACTAAGCCAAGATGTACATGACTGTAAATAGTTCAGTTGACAATGTTTGATTTGATATGACCAAAGTGTTGTGTTTCGGGTGTTGTTGTTGCACTTCCGATTACCAACTCTGTCCTACCAGCTGTCTGCGGTGCAGTTGTGGAGCAGCAACAGTTTGTTTACTCTTGCAGTAAACCAACGTCCGAACAACAAACTAGTATCACACACACGCACTACTAATAGTCCAACCGCACACTAACACAACACAACACAGAGAGAGGCGGTCGACTGACTAACATAGCATTTTATGTATGTCAGACACATCAACCACCCCTTTCCTTTTTAGAGGGTAATCTCGGGCTGCCTGCATCTTCCTGGCATTCCACAGTTGACCGTCTGAGAGTCTGTACTTGAATCTTCCCAACACTGCCATCACTGTGTAGCACTTCTTGGACCAGGGCGACTGTCGCTTTTGAGCATGGCTTTTCCTGACACGAATGCTCTGTCCTTTGCGGTAGACTTGCTGCCAGGGCGGCTTCCTTCTGCCCGAGTTGGTGTTGTCTTTGCGCGGTTTCTCACTGTCTGCGGCAGTCCCACTTGCCTTCTCCAAATCTCCCTTCCCTTCCTCCTCTTTGGGGCATGACTGTTGGGAGTTGTGGGCTCTGCGCCACTTCTGTTGTCCTGGCTGCACTTGACTGGTTGCCCTCGGTTCAGTGTCTTGCACAGTTGCGCATCTGGGGCCCTCCTGGATCGTGGTGCCGTTTGAATCCACATCAATACGCACTCCTCCCAGTGCACGCAGCACATCCATGCCCAGTGTGTTCTTGCACGAATCTGCGAACACGTAAACTGGCATTGTCACTGATCGTCCTTGTAACGATAACTGTGCCCTGAATTGTCCGGCGGTGGCAAGTTGTGAATTGTCAAAGTTCACGAGTCGCTTGGCTGGCTTGACTGCAGTCGTTCTGAAGCTCCTGCGCCACTCTGACTCCGTGATACCAGTTATATCTGAGCCTGTGTCTACCAACATCGGTACCACCTGACCCTTGCGGTCCTTGTGTGGTTTGATCAGCACTTGGCAGCATACTGACTGTTGTAGACATCGATTGGCGGTGCGCTCTCCGCTGGCTGCTACCCCAACTCGAATTGCTCGATTCTTGTAACTGGTTGACCCTGATCTGCACATCTTAGCGAAGTGACCAACTCTCTTGCAGTTGCGGCACTTTCGTCCCTTCGCTCTGCACGATCTGTCGTTCTCTCTGTGACCATGTCTGCCACAGGCTGCGCAGACTCCTTCTGCGTCTGACTTCTCTGTGTTGGACTTGGAATTGCTTACAGGCATGGCGGGCTGGGAACGGCGCTGCTGGCCTCCTCTCTGCCCCTTCAGTCCTCTGCATTGATTCCGGTCCTGACTGGCCGCTCCGATCTGCCCAGGTAGACCTCCCGTCAGTTTGGCAGCATCCTGGCGCGCCGTCTCATCTGCTTGTGCGATGTCGGCAAATCTGTCGAGATTGACTTGTCTCTCAGCCAGCAACTTCTCCTGTGTCTCGCGGCAGCTCATTCCCTTGACCAACTGTATGGCCAGCAAGTATTCTGTCAGGTCCGCCTCTGTGATGACACCTTCTGTGACTGGGAAACTGCACTTCTGGATCAGCAGGCGTAGCTCCCTCACATAGTCAGCGATTGGTTCACCAGAGTGTTGCGACCTCTGCAGAAAATCGAAGTGAGCTCTGACTGCATTGGTGGGGCGATGAAATACACGTCTGGCAGCCGCTAGCAGATCTGCATAGGAAGTAGCCTCATTGCTGAACTCTTTCTGGCTCGCCAATTGTGACAATGCCGCAGCTCCAATGTATGAGATCAGGAACTCCTTCTTCTCCTTGTCTGTGAGCTTGCCCTCCGCAGGTCGAGTTGCGTCCACGCTGGCAACGAATGAGCTGAACAGCCGCTCCCACAATGGCCATGACAGCACGGGTTGTTCTCCTGTATGTGTCCAGTAGCGATCTGGCGCTGGCAGGTAGAGTTTGCTGGTTCCCGGCTGTGTCATCTTAGTAGGTAGCGCTGTTGTCTGTCAGTCTCGATGGATCACTCTGGTACAGCACGTGCGACTTGAGCACTTGGTGGTGGCTGGCGCGTGTGGCTCGAATCCAAACCAAAGTCGCCACTGTTGTGTTTCGGTCGTTGTTGTTGCACTTCCGATTACCAACTCTGTCCTACCGGCTGTCTGCGGTGCAGTTGTGGAGCAGCAACAGTTTGTTTACTCTTGCAGTAAACCAACGTCCGAACAACAAACTAGTATCACACACACACACTACTAATAGTCCAACCGCACACTAACACAACACAACACAGAGAGAGGCGGTCGACTGACTAACATAGCATTTTATGTATGTCAGACACATCACAAAGCACTTCCAAACAAATTAGCATGCTACAAACGGAACGCAAACCATGTCGAAGGCGGCAAAAATCTTTATTTGACTCTGAATTACCGTATAGTGCTGTTTATAGTACCCCCCATTTACAGTACCCCGGGTACTATAAACGGCACTTAGTGCCATTAATAGTACCCGGGGTACTATAGATGGAGACAGATTTTTATTCTACAGTGAGCAGTTATTAATACAAAATGTCCGAACGTTATAGGATTTTTTGTGGTAAACATTGTTTGTGCGAACAAAAACAGTAGATAATGCAATCACGGAGGTTCTGATGTAAGTAAAGAACCTATTTTTGACGAGTACACCATAATTTCGGCAAGAACTTTCACATACTATTGTTAGTTGCTTATAGAGCAGATTTGTAGAGTGCCATATATAATACCCGGGTACTACAAATGGATTCACTTATATTTCCGCAAAACCCTAAGTGCCATATATAGTACCCGGGTACTATAAACAGCACTATACGGTAGTAAGAAATCAGTGGGGAGTTAGTCGTCTGTATCTAATGTGCCGAGTATTCCAAAAGGGAACGCAAACCAACGTTTATTTTGACGGACTGCTGATTTAAGGTCGATAGGTTTAGCTTAGCTTCTAAGCGCCAAATCACTGTTAACTCTCTCTTTTTAAAACACTCGGTAGGTTTTCATATAGGTACACCTGCTCCTGCCTCAAGAAAGTAAAAGACCAGTGAAAGCCCGTGCAACAAAAGAAGCTGTCGAGAAGTAGGTATATCCCTCAAAATAGTACAATTATAGTACACAAAAAATAGTAAAGTAAAAAAATAGTACAAGATGAGGATTTGATTGCAGCACCCTGAAAATGTAGAAATCAGGTTTTTTTTTTTTTTTTTTTTTTAGTAAGTTTATTTGGTTAAAAAACACAATACAGGATAGGCACATATACAAAAAATACAATATATACAGAAGTAACATCCATACAGTGGGGCAAAGGGTACATAACCTTACAACAAGAAGGCAAGTATTGTATGTTCTTTCAAATCCATCTATCAAACTCGTATGGAATATGTGGAACGTGTAAAGTACGTGAGTTGCTACCATATTTCTGTTCCTCTTTTGCTACAATTGCCTTTTTAGCTATACTCAATTGGGCAGTCACACGGGCAATTATGGTATCTAATGTGAGGGGTGCTTGAAGCGTTCTCAAGGCATAGATAGCGTGTTTTACGATCAATACGAACCGCATCCATTTTTCTGTCCTAATTTCTTTTGAAAGGCCGAGTAAAATTGCAATTGGATTAATATCAGTGTTGAGCTCTTCTCTCAGCGAAAAAAGCTGTGATATTTCTTCCCAAATACGTGACACCACTGGGCATTCAAAAAGTGCATGACAGATATCATCGATATTTGCTTGACAATAACGACATTCTGGCGTCTGCACTATTTTATACCTGTGTAATAGCTGTCCAGTAACCAGTATGTGATGTAGAAGTTTGAATTGGAAGTCCTGTAGTTTTACTTCTGCTGTATTACTCCTAACCGCAGACCAAATTTGAAGCCAATCCTGATCTGTCAATTCAGGAAATTTTAGGCTCCATTTATTTTGACCTGTAGGAGTGATATTGTGTGGTGGGCTTACGAGCACAGCTTTAAATCTCCGTCCGATTCGAGTTTCGCCAAGCATATTAAGTAATGCATACCTTTGCCTTTCTATACTGCCAGATTTTTCACCAACTGCTGTATGGAATTGCCATGATTCTTTTATCGCAGTCCTTACTTGCAAGTAATGCAGCCAGGTAAAACGTGTTCTATCTATGTTATTCCGCCTAACGAAAAGGTCATAAGGCAGAAATTGCCCTTGTTGGTCCATGAAATCTCCAATTTCATCTGATTGACGTATATGAAGCTCTTTAAAGTAGAAAGTTTTATCTCCCACGCGTAAGTTACCGTTATTATTGACTTTTCTGGCTAGTACGCTTCGTCCTTGAAAACCAGCGATTACTGTACGTGCAACTAACCAGGCGTCCAAGATCTCTTCATAGAATTCTGGAAAAGTAGACAGGCAGTCCATTTCATATTCACATTGTAACAAGTATTCTAAGCCACCATATGGCTTTGCGTAGCTATCAAAGAGCTTGGCCCATTTTGCTCCAGGGTTTTTGTAGAAAAGGTGAATCCATTTTATTTTCAGACAGTAGTTTTCAAACTCTGTGTACGGAGCTTTGAGTCCTCCGTATTCAAAAGGTTGCGCCAGGACCTTTCGCTTTATGTGTTCAGGCTTCATTTTCCAGACAAATTGAAAGTTAGTGCTGTCTATCCTATTACGCATTTCGTTTGTCAATGTAAGATTCATTATTGAGTAAATAATTTGAGAAAAGCCCAGTGATTTTAAAACCAAAACGCGGCCTTGTATTGTTAAGCCTCTATTCATCCAACCTCTTAAGGTTTGATTGATTTTTGCAATTCGATTTAAATAATTTTGCCTTAGCATTTCCTCTGCATTATATGAGTGATAAATTCCCAATATACGCATGGTTTGCGGGTACATTTTAAAGCCACACATCTCTGCAGTTCTGTTTTTCCACTGCCCAATGCCAACAAGCGTGGTCTTGCGAGAATTTATTCGCAGGCCTGAGATAGAGCTAAACTGCTCGAGTTTCAGCTTTGCAATCCTTAAGTCATGGTGGTCATGCAAGAGAAGACAGGTATCATCTGCATATTGGCACAGACGGTAATTTGTATTGGCCATAAAGAGTCCAGTGATTTTGCGGTCGTTTCTAATGGCATGTGCAAATAGTTCTATGGCAATGATATACAGATATGGGCTCAAAGGGTCTCCTTGTCGCACTCCTCTCTCAAGCTTGAAAGCCTTTGTTGTAAATCCGTTGTTGATTATCCTACTCTCTATACTGGAGTACATGATTGTAACCCATTTTCGAAAATTCGGGCCAAAGCCAAAAGCCTGTAAAGCTTTTTGCATACATGGCCACTCCAATGAGTCAAAAGCTTTCTCTGTATCCAGAGATAATATCATGCCAACGTCCTCTGTTCCATCATAATGTTCGATCAAGTCCAACACTATTCTAATATTCTCTCCTATGTAACGTTGTGGTAGAAAGCCGCATTGGTCTTCATTAATAATCATTTTCAGTACCTTCTTGACACGTTCCGCTAGCACTTTTGAGAGAACTTTTACATCACAGTTGAGCAGAGTTATTGGACGCCAGTTTTTTATGTCATGTAAATCTTTGTCTTCTTTGGGGATCAATTTGATTACGCCTCTCCGTTGGCTACAAGAAAGGGATCCAGTTTCCCACGCAGCATTAAAGGCTTCCAATAAAGTATTGCTTAATAAGTGCCAAAATTTTGTGTAAAACTCTATCGGGAGACCGTCATCACCTGGGGTTTTATTCTTCTTCATATTTTGGACCGCCTTGAAAAGCTCCCATTGTTCTATCGGCTTTTCTAACTCATTCATGACCTCATTTGGTAAGGTTGTTAAGCCGGAAAGAAATACTTTGTAATTAGAATCTGCAGTTATTGGGTTTGATGACTTATAAAGGTTTGAGTAAAACTGATGCAAATAGTTTTGGATATCGTGCCGGCCCATTATTGTCCTGCCATTGCTGTTTAACTGAAAGATGTTACTTTTAGCGGCATTTTTACGTTCTAATCTCAAGAAGTACTTGTTGCATTTTTCACCAAGGTTCATCCATCTTACTCTTGATCTAACCATGGCTCCTCTCGCTTTGTTTTCAAACATAGTTTCAAGTTCATCTATGATTCGATCGTACTCCGCACATTCATCAGGGGTTTGAGATGGTAAATTGTTCAAGGTCTGAAGTCTGTTTTGAAGTGTCAGACTACGATGCCGAGACTTTTGCGCTTCTGCTTTGCCGTACCGTCGACTTGCTGCTGCAACTTGATATTTAATATAATCCCACTTCATTTGAGGATTGAAATCAGTTGCTTCTCTCAAAGATTCAGCAATAACTTGCTCAATTTTACCTACATATTCCTCATTCTTAAGTAGAGAGATATTCAGCTTGTACAAACCAGGTCCAGGTTTGTAATAATGAAGACCTTGCATTTGCAGTAGAATAGCATTGTGATCGGTTTTTATAGCAGGGACAATAGCACATGTTTTAACTGTATTTAGGAGCTCCTTGGAGTACTATAATTGTTCTAGCGGGGTGTTTTTCTTCAAATATGCCCGATCGTTATCGTATGTGGTCTATATGCTCCTGGTCTAGTACGTAAGTTGACTTTCTCGCGAAATGCATGTTAATAAAAGTTCTGCTTTAAGAGGTCATAGACATTGATAAAGCCAACAAAAATTGCAAATTAAGCAACTGGGACAGCAACTGTGGTAGGGTCCACCAAACAACAAAGAGCGAACTAAATAGGACAATAGGTTTTGCTGGTTCGTAATAATCTCCCATTACACCGCATGGCAAATTGAATTGAATTGAATTGAAAACGTTTATTCATGCGAACAGGACGGTAAAACTGCTATTGCAGGATAGGCCCTTATTTATTCGGTATGAGCCCTCGGGACAAAACATACATGGACCGCGGGGCAGGGGGTTAGGGAGGGCTAACCCCCTCCCCTCGCCGGCCAATACCACCCCTTCCGCCGGCCATACCTCCGAACCCCCTCCCGGAGACCCTCAAGCGCTGTTTATACTCCTACTGAAGACACACTACTGCAGTAGTTTTTCGCCAGTCTCTGCCTCTTTTTTACAGGCTGGCGAATATACGCCAACCTTAACCTGAATCACATACACTACTGCAGTAGCAGAGCAGAATAGAAACCAGCCGCGCCGGCTCCCAGTGTAAAACTAAAGCCAATGAAAAAAAGAAGAAAAAAAGAAATAATTCTATTTTTCACACGGGAGCTATACGAGGAAATGATGGATTTAGCTTGGAATAGAAATAGAAAGGCACTAGGATGGCAGCAGAAAACATTTTTAGCGTCATGTTCACACCAAGAACCCGTCAACAACCATTCAACACCAGAAACGCATGCAGGCTCGACCGTTTTGGTAGTGATCGACGAAGATACGGACGTAATCACCCGGACAGAAGCTTTTGCAACATCTGACAACACATATCTGTCTTATTTTATTAATAAACTTGGAATGGAACTCAAGTTTTGCCTAAAAATAACGGACCGACTGTCGTCGGGAGTGAAATGTTGCTGTATTCTGTTGAAAAATGTCTGCTGATCGGACTAAGAACAAAAAAAATGTTCTGCCGGTACCCAGAAACCCACTTCATACCTCAAATGCTTTTGAAAGTGCAAAAAACCGCACCTAAATGCAGTGGCGTATCCAGGGGGGGGGGGTGTAGGGTGTGTACACCCCCCTTTGCGGTGGAGGTAGGAAGAAAAAGTCTGTCAAAAATATAAGAAACTAATGAATTATGCACTAAAACTGTCTATTTTGTGCTCAGAATGCCTTCTAAATGCGTTTTTGAAGGCCAAATTTTCAAAATTTTCTCGCCCTGGTCGGGCAGAAGCCCAACCAGGCCATTATAAACTACTAAAACTTGTAATTTCTGTTAATTTTAAGCTCGGAATGCGTTTTAAACGCGTTTTTGAAGGCTAATTTTGCTAAATTTTCTTACCCTGGCCCAACCAGGCACTTTCAAAATTTCACACCCCCCCTTTCCAAAATCCTGGATACGCCACTGCCTAAATGCGCCTCTCCGACGACCTACTGCAGTAGGAAATAGAAAATTTTCTATTTACTACTGCAGTAGTTTTTCCTACTGCAGTAGCTACTGCAGTAGCGCGGCGGCGCGGGCGCGGGTGTTTATACTCCTACCGAAGACAACTGAAGGAGTCGGCCAACCTACTACAGTAGCTCCTACTGCAGTAGGAGTATAAACAGCGCTTCAGCCCCTCGACCTACCCCCCCTCAGTCGGCCGCTACCACCCCTTCTGGAATTTTTTGGAAGAATTTTGTATAGAAAATTATGATAAAAATATGCTTGGATTAAGTGTAAATGAGCTCAAAATAGCTTATTTTAATGAAAAATAAGCTAAAACCCTTGATTATAGCCAAAAATCGGACTTTTTGGCTTACCACCCTCTCAGCCCCCCTCAGGCGCTCTTACCCCCCCTCAGGAATTGAAAATTCTACCCTCCTCTACCCGAAATGCTAGCCCATGTCTGCATGAAACTGATAATACAGTCCCGCTCTCAAACAGCTCGACCAACTGCTAGAATTGGACGAGAATTGGGCCAACAACCAGGCATTCTTTGCACGCGATTGTTGGCCCTGTTTATGGGGTGCCGGCTGGGCGTTAATTGCTGTTGGTGTGTAGGCCGATCTGACAGTTGGCCGCTACTTGGTCTTATTGGTCCCTACTCTTTTAGGCTCTGTCACCAATGTGGTTCGCGTTGAGGGCACGCAATTGATTGGATTGCATTCTAAGCACTGATTGGCGGCCGGTTTACCTAATAAAATTGCGCGCACTGCTTTCTAAGCACTGCCCGGCGGCCGTTTGCCTAAAAAATTGCGCGCACTGCTTTCTAAACACTGACCGGCGGCCGTTTGCCTAAAAAATTGCGCGCACTGCTTTCTATCCACTGACCGGCGGCCGTTTGCGTAAAAAATTGGCGCACTGCTTTCTAAGCACTGACCGGCGACCGGTTTACCTAATAAAATTGCGCGCACTGCTTTCTAAACACTGACCGGCGGCCGGTTTACCTAATAAAATTGCGAGCACTGCTTTCTAAACACTGACCGGCGGCCGGTTTACCTAATAAAATTGCGAGCACTGCTTTCTAAACACTTACCGGCGGTCGTTTGCTTAAAAAATTGCGCGCACTGCTTTCTAACCACTGACCGGCGGCCGTTTGCCTAAAAAATTGCGCGCACTGCTTTCTAAGCACTGACCGGCCGCCGGTTTACCTAATAAAATTGCGCGCACTGCTTTCTAAACACTGACCAGCGGCCGTTTGCCTAAAAAATTACGCGCTTAAATGCTTAAAACGTGCTTAAATTTGTGTGAAAGTTTTGCTAATTAATTGTAACAGGTGCAGTAGACCTCATGCGGCAGCCGCTCTCAATGCCCCAACGGCCGGCGGTCTGTTGGCGGCGGTGTTGTCGTTTTGTTGTTGGTGTTGGTCATTTGTGGGTCCTGTTGGTGACCCAGCGCGCCTGTTGGCTTCGTTGGCGATATTTGCCAATATTGGCTGTTGGTCGAGCTGTTTGAGAGCGGGACTGTACTATTATATTAACTCGGCCGCACCGTTAAACGCACACGGCCTTTTCAACGACGTTTATAGCGAAATTTTTGTTTAAACTATATTTTCTGGTATGAAAAACTGTAAAAACTATTTTTTCCGACCTGATTTCTATATTTTCAGGGTGCTCCAATCAAATCCTCATCTTGTACTATTTTTTGACTGTACTATTTTTGTGTACTATAATTGTACTATTTTGAGGGATATACCTACTTCTCCCCCCTTTTGTTGATGGTTTCGTTCCTTTGGTTCGTGGCACTCTACATGTTCATGTTGGTGTCGTTCGTTTTGCGCGCGGTGACTCGTCGTGGTTTTTGGAATGTTTCCTACTTTCTGTGTGCCGAATAGTGAATAGCTAGCAAATGAAAGTTCATTAATAATATGAAGAAAATTTATGATTCTCCTCTCTCGTACAGTGCAAAAAGTTAAATACCGTTCAGGATCAACAATGGACGGGCTGGGCCGATCGACTGGCTTATAATGCCTGACCCTTAGTACATGCAAGTAGATTCAAACCTGATACTTCGCTTTTAAGAGCCAGTCTCTGTCAGAACTTCAGATGAAGTTATCATGTTGTTAGAAACCATGCGATTTCGTTGGGAGATGATAATCACTGGAATGGAACGCTGAAATGGAATGGAACGGCCATGATAATCACTGGAACGGCAAATTAGACCGTCAAAACGCTCTAATCTCATCCTGCAACTATTCACTAGACTAGCGGTCACTACCCCAGCGGAACAGGCGCTGACTGCGGACTAATACTTTTATTTGAATTACATAACGCATACGCTTATTCATTTATTTATTCGCTCCAAACCACATGCCTATACATTTGTAAGAACATTACCAAAAAGATACAGAAACATTACCAAAAACTATGCAGAAACGACATAAGTACTGCAAATATGTAATGTAATACATGTCTAGCGAGAAAGATGAACGCTTAAGAAGCGGGGTCTGGCCCAACGGCGCCCGTTTGAACACTGTCTGATGCTGAACCTTTTAAGAAGTGTTTCAATTTCTGAACGGAGCAGGTGCTAGTGGCCCCTACTTCTCTGCAGTAACGGTTCTGAGTAAGAAAAGAGTAAATTTTAAGCACAGAGAATTCCCCTCTCCTTGCGTTTAGTATCTGATAGATACAGCTTTTTGTTGGAGTAAAAGAAAATACAAAACAAAGCATAGGTCGTCTTAGTAGCAGGTGGTAGAGCAACACAAAAGCAAACACTCAACACCGAACCGGCCGTGCACCGAAACGGGACACACCCAACTGGCCCATACCGAACCAGCGCACCCAAACGACCACACCGAACTGGGCGGCACCCGGAGGGAACAAGCCTTCTGCCTTCAAATCGAACAAAAGAAAGTTCCAGTACCAAAATATCCCAATCGCACTATTTTTCGTTGGGATATTTGCATGCTGTCTAGTAAACAGTTGCTGGATGCGTTTAGAGCGTTTTGACAGTCTAATTTGTCATTCCAGTGATTCCTGTTCCATTCCAGCGATAATCATGGCCGTCCCATTCCCTTCCAGCGTTCCGTTCCAATTATTATCATCTCCCGATTCAGTTTCTAAGCCTCGTCTGCCTGCGCTTTCGGCAATTTTACTACAGCGATTTTTTGGTTATTTATTTGCGAAATCTGTAACCATCATACTGTAAATCTTCTGTAAGCAATTCATACTCAACTTATAAATCCAGCTTTCAGGGTTCGTGCAGGACCTGGAAAGTCAGGGAGTCATGGAAAAGTCAGGGAATTTTAAAAAGTCAGGGAATCAGGGAAAAGTCAGGGAATTTGGGAGTCTGATCAGGGAAAATTTGATAGTAGCAGAAATATCTCGCCGCCAAACGTTCCTGACAGAACGTTACGCGACACCCTTTTGAAGATCGGTCTTCTGACTTTATATACTGCTACTTAAACCGGAAATTTATCCTCTGAATACGTTTTTTAAAGTCAATCTTTCAAATTTTTCTCACATTGGTTGCCGTTTCCTCACTCTGGCTGGTCAGGGTAGGGAATTTTGACGTTGGTCATGGAAAAATCAGGGAAAGGTCAGGGAATTTTGCTATACAAAAGCCGCACGAACCCTGGCTTTTCTGGTCCTTTCTATGGGTATTTGTGATTTTCGTTTATCCTTTTGCTGATTGCTGGGGCGCAAGCCATCCTTTAAAATAGGTTAATAAGTTATTTTGATTTGGACTCACTTACTCCTAATGTAAGCATACATGTAACAGGTGGGTCTGGGGGGTCTGCCCCCCCCATCCGACTTAGGCCAGACCCCCCGGATGGGCAGCCCCCGAGACTATTTCGCCGACCCCCCTCCGATTTTTCTGGCAAGTAAATTTTTGAGCAAATTTTTACATTTTTTACAATTTCAGACACAAAAATTGCCAAAATCGCCTGCAAAACAGCACTTTTTAGCTGTATTTCAGCCCAAATTAGCGATTTTTAGCCAAAAAATTGCGATTTTTTCGATTTTTGAGCGTTTTTTAGTGCCCGACCCCCCTCCCAAAATTCTGGCTCAGACCCCCCGACCGGCGCCAGGCCCCCCTACCCCCGCCCCCTTCAGCGGATGACCTGTTACATGTTGAAGAAAAGACTGGAACCACTTTCCTTTCAATGTATGAATGTAAGCATAATAATTTTGTAAACAAACTTGTTTAAAATTTCCTAGGGGTAACGTTGGCCTGACTGGGCGTTTTCCAGGCAGCCAAACATTGGCAGAGAGTGGGAATTGGATTTTTTCTATATTTTCTCAACCTAGAGGCCTTTGAGATTACGCAAGGAGTTGACGATTAACGGATAACCACAACTTGCACAGCGTATGAAATATCCTCCAGACCTGGGACACGTATTTTCTCTACCGGCTATTTGGTTTATTTATTGCGCTTTCTAATAGTGTTAACTGACCAATATAGATGGGTTGATCTAAAAATGCAGGAAATTCTAAAAGTATCTGCTGATCTTCTACTGTTCCTCTGTTGAGAGTGGCATGGGCAACAACATAGTGCGTTGTGCAGAGAGTCAGGCGGCAAGTACCAGTTCAGCGTTACATCGAGCGGGCGATGCTTCAAAAGCGTCCGGGATGCCTGGACCGGGGGCGATGCAGCGTCGATGCAGCCTCAGTCGTCCAGCAGCAGTGCTACCTCCAGACAAGCCTCGTCGTCTCCGGCACCGTCCACTGGCACAGCCTCTTCCACCAGTCCTGGCAGCTACGAGGAACTGCACAAAAAGTGCAAAGGTCACTCTGGTTTTTGGTTTGCTTCTAACAAATAAGTATACACTTGGTGTATCACTCACACAGATGTACTTGGTGCTGTGGTACATAATAATATTGTACAGCTACTTCTACAACTTACTTGCATTCAAAGAGAACAATTATGCTATATTTATTGGTGCCTATTCCGGCCCATACAGGGGCCGGAAAAATGGAGAAATGATGTCGCCAGTATTTTCGGCGTGGAGCGCCTGGCCGATCGAGAGTTGGGGTTAAGCACCCTTAATTCGCCGGTTTATGTATGCCATTGCCCTAATGTGATACCGCTTATTTGAAACCAGTTGTTGATATTAATTTGGAAGTTATCATTGATGGTATTGGTATCTGTTCAGCTTAATTGTTACTGCACAAGAAAGTGGGCCAAAACAGCCATTTTCGCAAAGTGCTTATTGACCCCAAAACATTGATTGTTGCTATTTAAATAACTTAGTGCCAAAATATAGTCTCTTTAGAAGTTGAGATGTTGGCTTTTCAAAAAGAAACATCCATTGTTGAAATTTTCAATAAGCCTAGTGAAATGCATTCAGGACTACAGTCATGTCTCGTTAATCCGGACAAGTTGGGACCGGCCAATTTTGTCCGGATTAGCGAATTTCCGGATTAACGAATCAAAGCTAAAACACTGTTTCTCGGGTCAAAGGCCTAAATGACAGCTTTTTGTTACTTGCATATCAGATTCTGCAGCTGTACCTCCTAATTAAAACCCAAAAACTTATTTCAGCTGATTATAGCTCATAAAAAGGCAAAAATTATTACATTCTGACTCAACGAAAAGCATAATTCAATCGAAAATTCACACCTGAGTTGAAAAATTGCGCATGGATTTTGTCCAAATTAACCAAATCCGGATTAACGAATCACTTTACCATACAAATTTCGAAGTTGGGACCCCAAATCTTCTGTCCGGATTAACGAATCCGGATCCGGATTAACGAGTCATATAACATGGGGGAAAATTGGGACCTGGCCTAATCTTGTCCGGAAGGCGAATATCCGGATTAACGAGGTCCGGATTAACGAGACATGACTGTACTGTATAAACACTATCTACCATTTGGGCAGCGCAAATAAGTAGTATTGAAATAAAACTAGTGCTATTAAGAACGATTATTGCCGAAACAGCTCTTAGGTGATATTTTAATTGTTTTCAGTAGAATGACACAAACTCTCTTATGAAAAAATAGAAAA
Organism: Sabatieria punctata; assembly: GCA_030248155.1. Taxonomy (NCBI): domain Eukaryota; kingdom Metazoa; phylum Nematoda; class Chromadorea; order Araeolaimida; family Comesomatidae; genus Sabatieria; species Sabatieria punctata. Next base: position 14,172 of record JASANB010007731.1, on the reverse strand, counting down.
AAAACAGAAAGTGTTGGTTTTGACACCCCGTATCACCAGAGTACCGGCCGGTCGCTAGTCGGTCGGTACCATACGGTTCGATGGAGATTGCATGCATACATGGGCCGGGGGGGGTGGGGGGGGGTGTGCCCACCCCCCAACTTGGGCTCGACCCCCCCCAAACGACCCCACCCACCCACCTGAAGCCAACTTTTGTTCCTGACCCCACCCACCAAAATCGCCGCGACCCCCCCCCAAACCGGCAGGCCCACCCCCAAATTTTCGGATTTTGACTACCCCCAACCCATTTTTCCGGCCCATGTATGATTGCATGTGGTACCGTAATGTTATCGCTATGTGGTACCAACTGTTAAATCAGATTTCTGTTTCATTGCTATTTGAATAAGCCAAGTTGTTAAGACGTGATGCCGATCTGTTTCGATGGTGCCAAAGTGATGATGCAGAAAGGTCTGAGCAACCACTTCCAAGTGACGCACACCATCAGTCTGCAGCCAATGAATGCCGGCTGGAGATTCGGAGCCACCTATGTCGGCACCAAACAGTGCGGCCCTCAAGAAGTACCTGGCCTATCAGAACACTACTTGTCCCACTGGAATTGCCTAGCTGAGCCTTTAGGAATTTAAGACTAATCTAAAATTTTTTATCTCCGATTTGCCTAAAATTTTTGTATTTTAGTTTAATTTAACCTATAAAAGACATTTTACATATCTCCTTTTTGGCCTTTTTTGAGAGCTCATTTTTTCGACCCTCTTTCACATTTCGTCGTACAAACTATTGAATTGCATATTTAGAATTAGAAAAACATTCACTTTCAAATCTTACATTCCAAGAAAACCCCCTTCTGGGTCCGATTTGACCCCCTCACAGTCGTGTTCCCAACTATTTTATTTAATGAAAATGTAGCGCTATGCTTTTACTTTCGGTTGCACAAAAAATCGAGGAAGAAAAAAGGGGACCGAATTGAGTTGTTGGGACTTGAAGGCTGTCAGGTCGACCACTTAACTCCTGTGTAGCTAGCATAAATTTAACGGTTCAGCACCGAATTCGAAGATTTTTTGCAGCCTGCTTAGATCTTATCGTCTGTACGCTCAAATCTGACTGCATCCGAGCTAGTCAAACCTGCGCAATATTAATTTCAAATCTAAATTGCGCAACGTAAATATACAGGGTGTGCCAAAAAACAACCCAGCAGATTTTTCGCTGTAGCAACCGCAAATTTCAACCGATTTGAATGAATCCTTTTTTAAATGAAAGATAGATAAATTCTTAAAAGATTGCTGAAATTTTCATTAATGTGCTCTGTTTAGTTCATGAGATATTGGCTCTCAAAATCAAAACAGCGATTTTGGCAGTGAACAAGAGGGATTTTTTATTATTCTGCACTTCGTAATAAAACGGATTCCTGCTACTGCAAGAAGCTAAGGGCGCTTGGAGGCTTTACAGGTGACACAGAAACTCGGTTTACTTCAAACTAAAGTATCATTAGCCCCAGCAGTAGGAATCTGCTTTATTATGAAATGCAACGGAATCGCTCTTGTTCTTTGCCAAAATCTGTTTCGACTTAGAAGGCAAATATCTCAAGAAGTAAACTGTGAATCTCAATAAAAATTGCACCAATCTTTGAAGAATTCATCACTCTTTTATTCAAAAAAGAGTTCATTCAAATCGGTTCCGATTCATGGTTGCAAAAGTTTTGTTGGGTTGTTCTTTATCACTCTTTTTCATTGACAAAGTCTCTGTTTTGAATTTGAGGACAAATATCTCAGGAAGTAAGCAGGCTATCTTAATAAACGGTACATCAGTGTTTCAAGAATTTATTTATCTTTCATTTAAAAAAGGATTCATTCAAATCGGTTAAGATTTGCGGTTGCTACAGCAAAAACTCTGCTGGGTTGTTTTTTTTTGGCACAATCCCTGTAGTCAGACATGGGCAAAGGGGGGGGGTTGGCCCCCCCTCAGGCTCTGACCTACCCCCCCCCCCTCAGCCGGCCGCTACCCCCCCCCTCAGGAATTTTTTGGAAGAATTTTGTATAGAAAATTATGATAAAAATATGCCTGGATTAGGTGTAAATGAGCTCAGAATAGCTTATTTTAGCTTATTTTAACCAAAAATAAGCCAAAAAATCTTGATTTTAGCCAAAAATCGGACTTTTTGGCTTACCACCCCCTCAGCCCCACCTCAACCGCTCCTACCCCCCTCAGCCCCCCTCAGAAATTGAAAATTCTACCCCCCCTCAGCCGAAATGCTAGCCCATGTCTGCCTGTAGTTACTATTATAAACGTTGTGGACTCCTTTTCAGTTCCATAATTAGATTCTACACATTCGTATCCACTTTCACCAAGACTGTAGTAGGCATGCATGTAACAGCTCATCCGCCGAAGCGGGAGGGGTTGTGGGGTGGGAGTCTGGCGCCGGCCGGGGGTCTGAGCCCAAACTCTAGAGAGGGGGTTGGGCATTAAAAAACGCTCAAAAATCGCAATTTTTCGGCTAAAAGTCGTCAAGAATCGCTAATTTTGGCTCAAATGCAGCTAAAGGTGCTGTTTTACAGGCGATTTTGACAATTTTTGTGTTTGAGATTGTTAAAAAAATCGCAAAAATTTGCTCAATAAATTACTTGCCGGAAAAATGGAATGGGTCGGAAAATTCGTCTCGCGGGAGGGGCCTCCCCATCCGGGTGGTCTGACCTAAGTCAGGAGGGGCAGACCCCCAGACCCCTCTGTTACATGTATGGTAGTAGGCATCATCAACAAATTTTCGCAGGTGGTAACTTTCGAACGGCTGCATTTACAACGATCTATGGTTAATCGAGAGCTATGAATGTGTAGAATCGACTTATGAAGCCGAAAAGCAGTCCACAACGTTTCTCATATTTCCATTGCGAAATTTAGCATTTGAAGTTGATATTGCGCAGGTTTGACTAGTTCGGGTGCAACCAGATTTGTGCTGCACAGACCACATAAGACCTAAGCAGCCTGCAAAAATCTTTGTTAGCTACAAAACATGGCCCAAAAAACTCAATTTGGCACCCGTTTTTCGTCCATTTTTTGTTCGATCGAAAATAAAAACATAGCGCTACATTCATGGAAATAAAATGGTTGACGAAACGACTGTTGGTGGGTCAAATCGGTCCCAGAACGGGTTCGAAACAATTTTTTATCGAATTATGCTAAGTAGGATATAGTTTTTGCAAGAGTATGTTTTTTTATTCTAAATATGATCCGAAAGTTTCTATGGTCCCGAGTTATGAGACAAAACCTTGGAGAGGGCTGATAAATTGATTATCTTAAAAACGGTTGGGAAGATGATAAAATGTATTTTAGGTCAAACTAAACTCTAAATACGAAATTTTAGGCATAGGCAAAAACCTGTTTTGAAAAAGTCAATTATGCAAATTGTCAAAAATTGGTAAAAAGTCGCAAAACTCACATACATTTATGCAATTTTTAGTAAATTCTGTCTGTCACAGCAGCTATTTTATATAGCAACCAGCATAATACTTCTTTTGCACTAAGCCTAACGGCGACGTAAGACATCCAAATCCTTTCTTAAGATGCACCTACAAGTGCCTCTAAAGGCAATTTTCCGTGAAATTATGTATAGTTGTAGGCAGTGGTTAGGCCTCTATAGGCGTTTTCGAACTGGTTTGTTAGCTGATTTGAGGTGCAAAAGTGGAAAATTTGTTTTGTACCTGTACTAGGACGCCGGACACCTTTTAGACGATTTTCAAAAAAAATTGTTATTTGATAAAAACAGTTTTGGCCTTCAAAAAATTCTTTTTAACAACTGTGTAGGCTTGGGCCTAAAGTGGAACGAGTAGGTTTTGGGTGTAGTGTGATTTGGTTCCACTTTCAGGCCTACCCAGTATTTTTGGGTGACAGCGACCTGCAGGGCAACACGTCGGCCACGGTGCTGCACCAGTTCGGCGATCGGATCAGGTGCAAAGTGCAGTCGCAGGTGGGTCGGAGGCAGCAGCTGGTCTGGTGGGTGGGTGGCAAATGCTGCATGTCTTTCAGATCCAACAGAACAAGTTCGCAGCGTTCCAAGGCACGGGGGAGTACCGCGGTCGCGTCTGCACCACAGCATTAACTTTGGCCAACCCGGATATCATAAATGAGTCGGGCATTGTGGTTGCACAGTATTTGCGCAGAGTTGTGCCCCGACTCGATCTGGGCTTGGAGCTCGTCTACCAGTATGGCAAACAAATTCCTGGCGCTCAATTCTCTACTGTTCAGTACGCCCTTAGATATAACGGTATAGCACTCACTCAATTGAAAACGAGTGTACCTAGAGGGGTCTTGAAGTGGTTTTCAATCGTTAAGCATGGGGTGGTATGGTCTCGTCCTAGCCCACAGACTATGGCCAGGGCCCCGGACCGGCGGAACCACCTTCGAATTTTTTCTAAGGCAATTCTTGGGACATTTTTTACAATTTCAGATATAATTGCCTGTAAAACACCGATAGCAGTTATGGCCCAGATTAACGCTTTTAGTATTCTACCCCAGCCAGTTTCAGACCCCAACACCCGGTATAATTTACAGAGCTTAAAGGTTGGAGTAAGTGTGAGCTGGTCAGGGAGGAAGTACCCCAAAAAGTCGCCAAACATTTATAACTTTTCGGATTTTCCCAAACAGGGGCCAAATTTTCGGAGAGGGAGGTCTGGGCGCCTGAAGGGCCTTGCCTCGGCCGATAAGCCGAAGTGGTAACCCCGAAGTGGTAGCCCATCTGTCTATGCCCTCTATGCCTTTAGCGGATGACATTGTACATGCTTGTAAGGGTGACTTTTACAATAGGAACCATAGACATAAGTCCGGACTTAGAATAATGTTTCCATCCCATAGTCCCATAGCGTTTCAGAAAATTAATTCAGCAGTTAGATTTTTCTGAGTACTTGCGGGGAAGGGCACTCGTCGGACAAACGGCCACGCCCTCCCCTTGATCTGAGTTGCTTGTTATTCTTTTGGACGTGTGTGTTAAACATTCAAACATTCAAATAGTGAATGCGATTTAGCTGTTTCCCGCTGCGGGCAACCGGAAGCCCCCAACCAACTACGTGTGTTTAGTGACGGATGATTTTCTAGGTGACAGTTGTGTGTTCTCCGGTACAGGCGGTCGGACAGGGCTCAATCTATGCTACTACCATAAAAAGGACGACCAGCTGCAGTTTGGAGTGGAATGGGAAACCAATTTCAGACTAAAAGAAAGCGTAGCCACTTTCGCCTATCAAGTAGATATTCCGAAAGCTAACATGATGTTGCGCGGTGAGTTTTCTCAGTCTTTGCTGCGGTGTACAACCCGTATTTATTACTTACAATTACATCAATGTTTGAATTACGTGTTGACTGTCTATCCAGTCGTGGCTGGAGAAATGGCGCTGGCGGGAATAATAATCCACCTAATGTACATAAAATAGAATAGCCCATTCGAAAGCACTCTCGTCTGTATAGAAGTTAATAGACTAAACTCAAAAGTTATGTTCACCAACGCCTGTGCGCATAATGTGCCGGAAAATTTTGGAAGAGGTTATGAATTGCCACAGAGGGGTGTGGAACGAACAGACGAAAAATCGCTGTAACATTGCTAATTTCCACAGGGAAAACGATTCTTGAAAGACGGTTAAACCTTGTCCAATAATCGTAAACGCGATCTTGTTTACCATTCTGTAGTGTTCCGACGATATCAAAATTCGACGATATTCGATATCGATATTTTCAGCTCAATATCGATCGATATCGATATTTATAGTTATAGAAGAAAATCTGAAAATTTGAAAGAGCAAACTGTTCTCGCTGCTTATCAGTCAAGCACTGATGCAATCAGCGATCTTATTTATATCAATGAAGTAGAGAATCGCAGAAAAGGTAGTGACCCTTCTGAAGCCCTTCAATGAACAGACCGATGCCTAACCATCATTAGGCATAAATGAGCTCGGACAGAATAGTGTATTTTGACCTATTTTAGTGAAAAATAAGCCAAAAACCCTTGACGTTAGTCAAAATTCGGACTTTTTGCTTACCATCCTTTCGACCAACCATCAGCCTGCGGTACCCTTTCAGGATTTGAAAATTTAGCACCTCTTAGCTGAAATGCTAGCCAATTTCTGCTTCCGCCCTCCTGCTTCGTGAGCAGCTCTTCAGTGTTGCTGCAGACATTTAAGAACCTAAGCGTTGCTGTCTGAAAGCTGAGAATGCCAAGAAATTGATGTTTCTGAGAGCAATCATGCCACTGTTAGGTTTTGACTATACCATCGATTTCTGAGTTGTCTAAAAAGCTGTTTTTTTTTGCTGTTCCAGAGAAATAAACGAAGTAAGTTTTCTTTTTTCCTGCTTTTCTGCACAAAAAATATCGAAAATATCGATGCGAAATATCGCGATATCGATATCGATATTGGAAAAAGTGGGTCGATATCGACTTTTCGATATCGATATATCGTCGGAACCCTACCATTCTGTAAGCACGCGTTAGCAGATCGCGTTTAACGTATCAACAGTGACAGCTGCCCCGGTGCATTATCACAGACGTGATCTTGTCATGTTATGCTAGTTTTTTTCACAAAGATTATTGTGCACGAAACTTGTTAGTAAGAAAAGTGTGCAAATTGGCGACCAGGACAAAATCAGAAGCTTTAGTGCAAGGCGGTTTGCTGGCACTGCACTTACTTAGTTGTCAACGCGTTGAGGATGGCATTTAACCGTCTATCAGGAGTCGGTTTCCTGTTTCCACCAAAATCTACGGCGAGGGGGAGGGTAAGCCCCAGGCTCCAAGCCCATGTATGCCTGTGCGAAAGAAAGGCGAACACAAATTTGACACACCGACGACCGTGCAAACGTTTGCGTTTTCTCAAATTTCTCTGATTTCGAAATTGACAAATTTCTTTCTCAAACCGTAATCAAGTAAGCATTAGGATTTCTATTTTAAGTGTCTTAACTTCAGGGTTCCCCATTTGGGTCGGTCGGGTGAGCGTACCCAACTGATAGAATGTAATTGGTCGGATATAATGTCGTTTCTCCGACGAACGCAAACCAAGAATATGAAATCCTTCCTAAAACTTTGCACCATTTTTATAATCGTGGGTACCATAGTACATAGAACGGTCTTCGGCCAAGATAGGCGGCGGACTAAAAAGAGGAATTTGCTGATTAATGCAAGTGCTTGTGTTGTGTTGCAGCGTCGGTGGACACGCAGTGGTCGGTAGGAGCAGTGCTGGAGAAGAAGTTACTGCCGTTGCCTTTTACCTTGGCTCTGAGCGGGCTGATCAACCACGAGAAAGCTCAGTCAAAGTTCGGCATAGGGCTGATAGTAGGCTGACGTTTGCGATTGTTTTTGCGGCACCAACTACAGTTAGACGCCGATCTAGTTGTTTTCCCATTTTTGTAGTTTTATGGTGCAGATTCTCTAGTTATGTATTAAAAAATCGTCTACTCTTGTGCCTGCCTGCCAAGCAAACTAGTGCCACTCTCGCGGCAAAACCGTCACCTAAACAGTTGGCCTGTTGTTTGTTGTTACGGTTAACATGCTTGTAAAGATTAAAATAAGGCACTCAATTCTCACGCCTACGTGCAATGCAACGGCTCGGTGTCGCTATCTCGTGCTTGTGTATGTTTTTGCTGTATCTTGTTGGCTCGCTGGTTAATTTTGCACAGGTATTTTGGGATGATGTATGGGCGTATGTGGTTGCCATGGGATCGTAATTAAGTTGACAAACGGAATTTGACTGCAAGCCACCGGCTCTGGTTGCTCGTCTACTCCTTAGTAAGCCCTTTTTTATTATCTGCATTTATTTCTGACTACGTCCTACTTCAGTGGCAACCGTTCTGTTAATCACATCTGCTTTTCGCCGTACCTCCTTATCGTTTTGCTGGTGGTCTGGCATCTAATAATCGGTGTCATTCTTCGGAGTTCTGTTACTACTACAGGTAATTTTTTTACCCTACGATTAGACAGAGACTTAGTTCCGATTTTTTGAGTGACAGATTCTTCAAAAGGTACTTGCAAGTGACTGAAGAAAAGGCGCGACGCAAAAATCGCGTGCTCGTCAAACTCAATTAGTATTGTAAGCGCAGTGAGCAAATCTTGTGAAACATGGCTGAAATGCGGTAATCGAAAATTCTCGAAATTCCGGCCGTCTTTCTAGATTTGCACTGGTTGTATCCGGCCTCCTCCTTAATGGAACGTTTTTCACCGCCACCCCATAGGCTCTTCCTCTGTCGTAACTGCAAACCTCCGGAATGCCTGTTGCCCAGGGGATGCTGTGACCGGGGGACTGAATCCTACGATGAGACATGGGCAAAGGGGGGCTGAGGTGGGTTGACCCCCTCAGGAATTTTTAGGAAGAATTTTGTATGGTAAATTATGATAAAAGCATGACTAGATTAGGTGTAATTGAACACAGAATAGCTTATTGTAACCCATTTTAGCGAAAAATAAGCCTAAAAACCTTGATTTTAGTAAAAAAATCGGACTTTTTTAGCTTACCGCCTCGGACGCCGCTGTCCCCTTCAGTATTCGGAAATTTAGCACCCCTCAGCCGAAATGCTAGCCCATGTCTGCCTACGATCCCATTTCACTGCCCAGTCACGACTGTAGCTTATAGCATGCTTTGGATAAGAGTGCATCGGTTCGCCGGCGGTGACTGTAGTGCAGCTCGGCGGTGATTGACAACTCGACCAACTGTGCTGCTGTTCTGGCCGTCTGTTGCATGCAACACCATGGGTGGCAGAATTTCTGCAAATAAGTGGAACTGCCCTCCAAGGCGGAACGCAAAGTAGTCTCAACTCAATCCAAATTATTGGTCTGCCGCTTTTGCGAAAGCGGATATTGGTTTCATATGTTTGACTGTCCACAGGTTAGAGTTAAGTAATGTGCAGAAATTGGAGAAATATTTTAGGCCACCATGCGTAAGTGGAATAGGTCCGTAAGCCAAAGCTAAGCTTGAAGTAAAGGCTTAAAGTTAGGATGGTGGATGGGCAGAATGGTATCAGGCAGAGAGGTGCTGCTAATTCGGTTGAAGACCGGGCAGCAACAAGCGAGCCGAGTAGCTGTTGTGAGGGTGGGTGGAGAAATTGAATTGTGACCGTCAACCTGATTTCGTGCGTCAGAACGGTTGGGGCTTTGGGCGCGGCAAGCAAAATTGGATGCCGGTCATCATATTTGTGCGGGCAAGAGTGCCACTTGGCTCCGCAAATTGTAGTGGCCGTGGCTGAGGCTGCTAGTTTTTGATCGACTTTCAAAACGGTCACCCCCAGCAGCGCAAACACAGCGCCAGTAGTGCGGTGCGCGTGCGTCGAAGAGAGGTAAAAGTGTGGGCGCCGCCAAAAGCCTCTGAAAGCGTCCATTGGCCGGCTGTAGACGCGCAGCCCTCGATCGACCGACCGACAGACTGGCAGGCCGGGCAGGCACAGTGCACAGGCGATTGGATCTCTGCTTTCTTCTATGTATCACGATTGTGGCTGGCGCTCCGTTCGATCACGCACCACGTGTGCCGGCTCCTCTTTCTTGGCTAATAAAACGGCCCTAAGTCTCCGTGCTTGGCCACCAGCCCATTGATTTTGCCATTAGCCCCATCACCTGCCTCCTCCTGCTCGTTCGCAGCTCTCCAGCCAACACAGCACCTCTCTCTGGTTTCAGGTCTCTCTGTCTGTCTGTCGCACTCTCCTCTCTCTCCGCTCAGTGCCAGTACGTAGTCGGCTGCGCTCTGCAGCATGGCGTCCTTTGTGATGAAGCAGATGGTGGGAGGCAAGATAAACGAAATGAAAGGTGAGTGCCGCGCACCTGTCTCTCTCTGCGGCTGCTGCTTCTGCTGCTGCTGCTTCGTTCGGCTGCTGCACCGATCGATTGTCAGCTGCTGCTGGCCCACTGCCCCACCAACGTCGATATATCAGTCGGCCGGCCGGCCGCTCCGCACCACTGCTCCACGCTGTCCATACAAGCTCGGTTGGCCCCTAACTTGGCTGCTTGCTTCGCTCTGTCCCGCTGCAGCCATGAACATGCTGATCGGAGGTGGGTTGATGGGAAACCCACTGGGTGGTAAGTCTCCCCCTACTCCCTGCTTCTTTCCAGGCTCATCCTCAATCTACTTACTTGCCTTTTAATCAACGTGTTGTTTTGCGGAACAGACACAGCAACTTTTGTGTTCTGACAGTACGCTAATAATGATCTACTCTACGACATAGATGCTTCCACTGCTACATACCCACTGCCTCGCAGCCTGACAGACCGAGCCCATGGGCCTGAATATCAATAGGCATCTGTGCTTCCACCAGGTCAGATGCAGTGGCTTTTTAAGTTTTTTACGGTTCTTCGTTAGTTTAAATTGGAATGCTGTTTAGTTTTACGCTGTCTTCCACTACTCCCTTGGGCCTTCTCTTCGGTGCACTTTACTTTTTGTTTCGGTTTTTGGCTTGCCGCCACTTCAAAGCTCTAGCCGCCGCAGTGGTGCAACATAAATTAGGGATGCAGAAGTGAAAGTACAGTAGGTGCTGGCTTGTAGGCGGCCTTGATAAGCTGGGAGGGGCGGAGAGGAGAAGGCTGAAGGCGGAGCCACAGGGACCGGAGAGGATCCCAGGGTCATCCAAGCTCGGCTGGAAGCAGAAAAACGACGCAAAGAAAAACACAGGAAGATGGAGAAGGAGAGAGAGAATATGCGACAGGGAATTCGAGACAAAGTTTGTCTTACCCACCTAGTGTCGGTTGGGTTTCTAACGATCAGCCGCCTTGCAGTACAACATTAAGAAGAAAGATCCAGAAGAGTTTTCTTTTTACGCCAGACATGGAGGGCCGGATTGGCGGTACCAGACATATTTAGCCCTGAAGAATTGGCAAAGGAAGGCCAGGACGACGACAGTCAGTTGTTTAGTTTGCGAATCTGCAGTAACAATGCATGAATTGTACTGTTGCTGCGGATTGAAACGCACCAATTATCGGTCATGTGATATGCTTGTACGCAGCTCAATTTCAGGTCTGCTTGGTCAGTTGGGCCTTTCAAGCGCGTTCGAAGAGGCAAAAGCGGCTGTGGGCGGTACGTGTTGCTTTTGATTTGAGTGTTGGGTCGATAGCAACTTGCAAGCAACCAAATGAGTAAGGGCTGCCATTTGCAGGCGTCGCAGAACTTTTGTCAAGGGATTCCTACCGTTCGGCAACTAATACACACTGAACAAATCAACGTCCGTCTCCAATCTGCACTACTACACCTTTCGCTACCTTAGCTGCTACTAAGCACCATCATTCCAGACATGATATTTTGTGTTTCTTGAAACATGCCGTCTTTGTCTTAAGACTGTTGACGATTCTTTCTAGTAGTGCCTCTGAGGTGCTCTTTGGCCATCGACCGTGGTTGGTTGCAGAGAACTCTCCGAAAGAATCGACCGATTAACCGGCCGTGTTTTTGCCGTGCGCTGACTTAGCCGTTTGTATAATAGTCGGGGCAGCTAGTTCAGTGTGGCAGAGCAATCGATTTTTTCTTGAGCCGGCCAGTCACGGAGCCTGAGCCGTACCCAATAATTTGTTTGCAGCCCGGCCAGCGTTCCCTGACTAAGGCGGAGAGTTGTGAAACGCGTTGTTAATATCGTCCAAACTGCATTCCTTGTCGCTATCGACTTTTTGCTTGAGAACCGGCGCACACCCCTGAGGATGCGGCTTGTTCGGGCAAAAGGCCGGTGCACTCTTTGAGATGAGATGTATGGAAAGTAATAAAGACTATCGGAAAGGTTTACTGAAGTCTAACGACAAAGGAAACTAACAAACAACAAGCAGATCCAACAGAAGACCGGACCGACATAGGGCTGCGCCTCTCAACTAGTGCATCATATGGGTGTTGCTTTCTTCGGCATCGCAGATCTCACCGTGGAAACTCAGATGCACACCGAAGTCGAGGTCTCTCTGAAACCAATTACACACTTCACTACAGCAAGGTAATTTGTTTGATCAACTCTAAATCAAAGCTTATGCCAGTGCTTTTGGACAGCAAGTAGTGCCTAATATGGAATCCGCGTGAAGCAACTAAACAGTGCATGTCAACATTTGCGCCATAACAGATCATCCGCCGATGACTCTTGGGGACCGCCGGGGGCTGAGCTCCGGGCAAATTCACGCAGGGGACAGGGTTGGATACTAAAAATAAAAAACCGCTTAAAAATGCGCAATTTTGAGCTCAGATATAGATAAAAGTGCTGTTCCACAGACGATTTTAGCAATTCGTCGGCCACGCCTCCCCTTGATCTGAGTTGCTTGCTACATTCTGTTTGGACATTCATTAAACATTCAATTCAAGCAATTTTAGTGTCCTGAAATTCGAAGAAAAATTATAGAAGAAATTAATTGCCAAACAATAGCTGTGTGGTGGTGGGAAAAATCATCTAGGGGCCGATCGGATGTCTAGCCTAAGTCGGGTGGGGGCAGACGCCGCACCCTGTGGCATGGCTTTTTGACATTGAAGCAGCGGTACCTAGCCTATGACGTGCGGGGAATAAAAACCACCTTCCATTACGTCCGCCGAACCTAACTCAAACAAATGCGAAGGATAGCAAAGGAAAGGCCCAACAAGCTACACTCAATATCAGGAGACAAACACAACATCTCTGCACAAACAGTAGATATCGTCACGTTCGGCACTAATCAAGAGCAAAGAGAAAAGGTTGCTGTCGTGTCGTCTGGCAAATCGCAACGAATCAGCTCAGAATGGGAAAGACATGCAATGAGCATGGGCATATGTCAACCACCACATTTCCTTGGGCTGAAAAAACGGAGGAATATGGCTTTTCCCAAAATTTTTCAGTGCATTTCCGATTTCCTTTCCCAAAAAAGGTCGCCGGAGTTTCGGAGGGGGTATGGCAGCTAAGGGATTTGAGTTAGAGTCGGTCTCCCCAAAAATCGCTCTCAAAACTTATCTCACTACCCAAAAAAGGTCGTCAAAATGTTCAGTTAGAGGGGTCGGGGGTACCGCCTGAAAGCGACGGAGTATGGTCGGCTGAGGGGGTTGGCCGGCCGATTATCCCCCCCTTTTCATATTTGGTCGGGGCTTGCGGCGCGTTTGGATCCGGGTATTACAGTTACTCGTTAATTCCAATCTGGGGAGCGTCGACCCCCCACCTGACTACGTACGTAGCGTAGATTCTCGATTTGAAGCACTAGGCTTCTATTTTTCAAATTTCTTTTCGATGGGCGTATATTCGAGAGGGCTTCTGTTGGACACCAGAATTTTCTAATTTTCCAAGTTGCATATTTTTCCACTTTCTAAAATTTCCTTGGCTACATCTTCACCACAAAGTGGTTTGTAAGAACTGCAGTGTCTGTTGTCCAAGAACCAAGAGCTTCAAAATATCAGTCAGTTCTGTCTGTTCCCTCCGATAGTAAAGCACCACCTCTCCTCACGCTGCGTTCATACTTGACGCAGGTCATCTTAGACAGCGCTGCTAGCATGAATCTAAGATGGCCGCCTTCTTGTGGCAACAGTAGGAAGAAACAATATAAATGGAAAATTTGGTTATTATCGAGTTTTCGATGCTCCTGCTTTATTGTTTATAAAACCAAGAAAAATAATTTTTTGAATGAACTTTCGCTTGCTCACCAGTTTCATTTCAATGCAAAAATTCCTTTGCGCTGCTTTCAGAGGATGCGTTTCTGATTTTCTGGGTACACAGGAATCATAAACATAAACAACCAGCGCGTAGTATTATGCGTACTCTGCCTGCTTCTGCTTTGATATCAGGGTTTTCCCTTCCATGCATGGTCTTCTACTGGATAACGTTATATCTCCTCGAAGATGGTTGTTCCATTTTTGCCTTCATTATGCAGTCATGCCTTTGTTTTTCTGGCGATAAACAGCTTTTATTCACTTTAAAAACAGTTTTAAAATTGGCAAATTTATCTAATAAAGTGGTCTTTGTACTCTTTTAACTGAAATGGGTGTCAATGAACACAGTTTTCTGAGCACCGGTTAGAAGAGCAAGATAGCATAAGCTGGAAACAAAAACCCTATTATAAGACTAGCATGGTCATCTAACTATGATGGTCAAAATAGTGAAATCTCCGGTAGTCAATCAGGGCAAATAGTGGTACAGACCGCTGGCTAATCTCTTATCAAATGCCTGGCGTAGCTTAATCGGCTTTACTCCCTATATTTTAATTACTGCCCGGACCAAATCTGCGGTGCCCGGACTAGATCTGCTAGCACAAAA
>JASANB010007730.1:0-32795 GCA_030248155.1 Sabatieria punctata | reverse complement strand
AAATACAGTATAGATCAGGCACTAAAATGGGGGAATTTCAAAAACATGACGAAATATGACTTTTCTTCGTAAAACCGGCAAAATGACGATTCTAAAGATTTTCAATTTTCAAAAAACGCTGCAGGGATGGTTACTATGGTGTGGAACAGAGCTTAAATATCAGGTTCATTTATTTGTCGAACTTCCTGCTACAATCTATGTTGATTAACAACAGATTCAGTGCTTTGATTCTAGAAGGTGCAGATTTCTTAACTATGGGATTTTCACTCATGTTTTTGAAATTCCCCCATTTTAGTGCCCTTTGAGCTACAGGGCTGCCCGCTTAGTATGTTATGCCCAATAGCAACACCAATCATTCCTGCAAGTTTCAGGACTGTACTCCTTGTATTACCGAAAAAAATAAATTTGCGTGGACCACCCTCATTCCCAGTTTTCGGGTCATAAAACCAGTGAGTCGGAATTTTGGCACTAAACTTGCAGAATATTTAGCCAACCATATTGTTAATTTTTGCTCAAAATTTGAGCCAAATCGGTAAAGAAGTGACTGAGAACGAAACGTTTGAGTGAAGGCCGAAAAAGCGATGGGACATTGTTTTTGATCTATACTGTAGAATCAACTCGATGATATTTAACACCATCAAAAGTGTAAAGCTGTGCACTAGGTTTTCACTTTTACTTGACTATGCTTGTACGTACTAAAGCACCATGTAACTGCACAAAACTACAAAAGGTCTTGCAAACCTAACGTACGTACTATGTACATGTAATAACACAACAATTTAATGCACATGTACCGAAAGTGAAGCTGCGCTCTAAAAAGGCGTCTTAAAACTAGGCATGAATACCCGCAAATACCCTCGCGTTCTATAAATAACAGAATGCAAACGTTCAGGATATAACATTAACATAAAAATGAAAGCGGACAATAAGAACAACCGAGGAAAACAGCCCTGAGAGTGGCAACAGGCAGTATCAAAGCACGTCCTTAGCAAATAATGGCCGCCTCCCGTCCACCAGAAAATATGCCATTGCCTTATGTACCAAATAAATTCCCAATCTGTCACGTCTGGCCTGAGACCAAGTGCTGGCTGCACCGTAATATTCGCCGCGGCGCACGTTGGTTAGGTTCTTCAAGCCTATAACAACAGTCCCAGAAATAACCACATATCCATACATGTACTAGGGGGTTGGTTACCCCCTAGCTAACCAACCCCCACCCTCCGAGACAGTTTAGGGACCCCCGACCCAAAAATGAAGTACTAGTAGCGACTCCAGTCAGTACTAACAAACTGACTTAAAAATAACGAACTAATTTTTAGCTTAAAATTCGTCTGAAAAGCCTTTGGAAACCGAATTTGGCGTTTCCACTGTCTGATATTTAAGAGAAATCGGTGTTTTTGGAAGCCCTTTTTATCCATTTTTGCTTGTTTTAGCTCTAGCTCTAAAACGCTATTTGGCAGCTTAAAATAGCGATTTTTAGCCTCCTTACTGAAAAAATGTGCTAGAGCTTTTTGAAATTTTGGACACCCTATGGGCGAAACCCTCCTCGACCCCACACGCCGGCCCGGACCGGACCTGTTACATGTATGGACATAATGGTATCGGTATATAATATATGGTAGCGATAATATGGTATCGGTTTCAATTTTAAATCTACCACTTAGAATGGACTTGAGCGTTAGACGGCCCCGGACATACGTAGTACAGTCTAGTCAGTGCAGAATTGGACAGAAACAATTTTCGTTGCCACATGAACTTAAACAAATATTTGCTACTCACCAATAGCGTCTATCATGGCTGCTTCACGAGTCAGGGCTTCAACGGGCATTATGTTCTGAAAGACAGGCAGCGACACCACCCCTTCGCTCTTCTCCCACAAATCTATTATACGCTGGGTTTTAGCACCGACCTACAACAAAACAAACACTTGCAATGCGTCTGCTAATGCACTATTGCAATTAAATTCTACTGCGGTGCGAATCAATCACGTTCACAGTAAGCCAAAAAACCAGTCCAACACGGAAACAAGCAAACTGCAGGAAATGATGGACGGTTGGAACGAAATTTTTTAATTAGGCCTAAGTAAACGGGCTGGGGTCAGTTCGCCGCGGTCACTTCACCGCGAGTCCCTTCGATTTCAGGCCATACATAGGTCGGGAGATGAGGGGTTTACCCCCTCGCCGACAAATACCCCCTCAGCCGGCCATACCCCCTTCCCAGAGGGAGTTACAATCTCTGATAAGGCCAGCTTTCCAGCACAACCGGTAAAAATCTGGCGGATTTTAATTTTAGTGAGGATAAAATTGTCAAAAATGAAGGTGCTGTCCCCTGCACAGAGATCAGGGTTGTACGAACAAGTGGGGTCGTGGATAACAATCGCTTCAATTAACAGGGTTCATACGGGTCACGAAAGTCAGCGAATTTAGGAAACCCTGATCCGTAGAACACTGACTAAGGTAGCACAATGAACATCTATATTACAGTCGTACAGAGGGCACCACCTTAGTTTTTGACAATGCTAATTTTTCACCTTGACTGAAAGTAAAAATCCGTAAGATTTTAGCCGGTTGTGCTAGAAAGCTGGCCGTGGAAGAGATCAAACAAAATATAAAGATCAGTTTGCTTACTTCCAGTTCAGACGCACGTAACGTAACACCGTGTTAAGATAATTTTTAACTTTTGTCCTGACTGTCATATGACAATCCTGACATATTGTACGTACAGTTTGTACTACACACTGCCGCATTAACTTCGGGTAATTATCTGATATAATTGAACAAAAATTATTTTCTGTGGCGAACAGGTCCACAGCAAATCGGTAGCGGCTAAGTGGCAGCAGCGAAGCGGGCGTCTCTTGAGTAAGCAAAGACACTTGAAGACACGAAAATTAGCTTTTAATAGAAAACTGCGAAACCCACAAGATTTCGAGAAACACAAGGCGCTAGGGATAAATAAAAACGTACTCTGTCAGGAAAGTCAATCTGAGCTTTGGCAGCCTCCTTCAGATGTTGATATGGTCGGTTTTTCTTACCTTTGCCGATGTAGAAGACAGACTTGACAAAATGTCTGAGCTGATCATGCTCTGAAACAGCTTTACGGGCTACAAAGACTGGCTCTGAGCAAAACGAAAACCTGTTGTTTGCCGCATAACTGCATCAGTTAGTGACGGATCGAGCAGCAAATAGCAAAAGGACATTTTCTGGTGGCCCTCACGCCAACGCCGATCCCTCTTTTCAAACTGACTGATCAGTATCTGCTCGTCTTTGCGCGCCTCTTCTATGTCCAAACGACCCTCAAAGGCGGCACGCAAACTCGACGTATATCCTAAAGAAACGCCAGATCAAATGAAGCGTTCAAACCAAGAAATGCCTAAGCTACAGTTTTACGAACTTTGAGCTGTTTATACGGAAACACTGCCCTGCCCTGCCTGTGTAGAACAATTGTGTAAGTTTGCAGAGAGAAAAGCCTACTCAGTCCAGTATTATTAGTGAACAACCAAATCCGTCAGACCACGCAAATTTAAACAAAAAATGACAAATACTGTAAAAATCTAAAAAAAACGAATAATTAACATAGGAGAATACTAATTTATCAAAACAAAGATATTTTGAGATGTTTCAACAGCTTTTTGAGAATCGTTTTTGTAAAAAAAGTAATATAAAATTTATCTGAACTCATGGCTGCTTGAAATTTTTGCAGTTAAAAGCAACCATTGTACACCCTAGAATGTCGCGCAATTGAGAAAAGGCCAATCTGACACAACATGGAGAAGGAGAAGGGTGGAGAGTGTTGGAGATGATGTGTCATGTGTACAATACAAGTAACGCAAAATACGTACTGAACTCAGAAGCGTTACTGGCAGGAAGGCAGCCGTCATCGCCGATCAGTTTGGCCAGTTTGCATACGTACAACCAGCGAGTGGAGGGCAGAATCGGTCCGGCGTCAACGTTCAGCTCGAGCAGTTTGAGTCGCAGAGTATTGTCGGAGTACTTGAGACACTCGCTCAACACCTCCTCGTCTAAATCCTTCGTCTTCTCCTTCTCAACTGCCACAACCGTCTCCTCAAGACTAGACAGAAAGTCCTGTTCCGCCCTCCCACCCGCAACCGACAATTCGGTCAGCTGACGACATAACAGAGGCAACGGTTGGTCGTCCGGCTTCACTGCGTACGGGGGACTCGGATCATCAGGCACACAAGGCCAACAGCAACTGTCCACCATCAGACCGTCTCCTCTTCCTTTCACTACCTCTTTCGGATCGTTCTTTTCCTTGTTGGTGTACTCTGCGAACCGCAGCTTATTGTCCAGCTCCTCAGACACAATACTCACGTCGTCGCTAATTTGGTCATGGCAGTGATTATTGCTGAGTTGATCGTCTTTGATAGGATCGTCTTTGATAGGACTTGCAAACAGTCGAGGCGAATAACCGACCGAATATGGAGGGTGTCGGTCGTTTCGGTCAGATTCCGGTTTGCTCCACCAACGCAATAACTCGGCACAGCAAGACACGTTTGCCTCAGAAGACTCCAGTGCCCAGTCCAGCGGCGTTTTGTTCTCAATGTCTTTTAGTTCAGGGTCGCCGCCGTTCAACAGCAACAGTTTGAGCATTTCGTACTGACCCCAACCAGCAGCAACATGCACCGGTGAGACGCCATCACAATTCCTATAACAGTCATTCAACAGTCAACAGTGCGCAAATGACACTGACAAAAGCAATACAGAACTGAGCTACTATTCTTAGGACACCTAGCCTCAGCATTTTTGGAAGCGTTTTGCGGATACAACTGTCAGTAACTGATGAACACATAATGCAAGCAGAAGCAATCTACAGGGTTTCCTAAAAATATGATAACAGTTCTTTTTTGCTGCCGTTCTCGCAAATCGTGACCAAATAAGCTGGAACATAAAATTTGTTAATTTCAAAACCAACAGATAGTGTGCTAAAAATGGAAGCTTTTCATTTTGCCGTCATTTCTTACGGCTTCAACAAATAATCTGAGCTTGCAGAATACCCTCTAAAACAGGGAATTTCTTTCACGTGTTAAAGTTTCATCCATGGAGAGCAATGTTAACCTGAAAAAATAAGGAATACTCTTGAAGATCATTTTTACTGATCTCCGCATAAAAACACCGATGTTCTGGAAATTCCTCATTTTCTCAATATTGACTCAACCGATATGCATGAAATTTTAGCTGGGCAAATTCCCTGTTGTTTGACAACATGTTATTTAAGTTTCAGTCATTTCGTGAAGATTTGCGGATATGGCAGCAAAATGAATCGTTTCCATTTTAACACTCAATCACAAAATCTTACTTAAAATTCCAAGCAATTTGACACTTATGTTCCAAATTTCAGCTTATTTGGTCAAGATTTGCGGAAAAGGCAGCAAAATATAGACATAAATTCGGTACCGAAACCGAATAGCGGACACCGAAATTCGGTTGCAGCACTACTTCCAGCTGTGCGTATAAGCACAAAGTGACGTACTGGTGGTTTGGGTTATATCCACGGCACAGAAACAACTCAGCCATAGTATACGAGTGTTCCGACTTGGACCCAGCCAACAGGTGCAAGGGAGACGCATCTTTCAGGTTCTCGTTCATATCTACAACGAGAAGGGAATACAGGCATACCGCGGTTACGCAACAAAGGAACGGTATGTAAGCGGATAAAACCACCAGCTAAAAGATACTCGCAGAACATTACTTCCTTTACTAATAAGAAAACTTTAAAAACAGACGTGTAAACAGTTGTGCACTACTTAATATCACAGCTCAAACATGAGTCATATTACCACACTGAGATATTTGGATTGGACGAACCTTTGGCAAATGCACGAATACGGATCACAACGAGCTCTCAGCTTTAAGACCTATAAAGACCGGACTGAAGATGAAAGAGCATCAACTTTAACAGTTGCAAATAGACCGGCAGATTGAAGGTGCCAAGCAGAGGTGCCAACTGCTATAAGCAAGCCGCGCACAATGCTACTTGACCTCTTATGTAATCGCGGCAAGGACACAGTCTTTTGTGTTGGCTGGATTCTGCCGAACAACTCAGCAACAAGTTGTTCGCTTGAAGTATGCAGTCCATGTTGCGTCCAAACGCGGGCGCGTACACTTCCTGCTCGCTCTTCTCCTCCGCACACGCACCAAGTCTAAACATCTACCCAGTCTCCACTACTTCCGCAGACCAGTTCCAAACTCACTTTTTTATCACTTCCATTTTGTTTATCTTCGGAAAGTACGAACGCTCACACACTAAGCCTAAAACAGTCTCTATTAACCCTTTTGCGATATTGAACTTCCGTATGTCGATCACACAAACTTATGAATGACTGAAACTCCGATGCACACAGATGAAAAACCGAAACACGAACACACAAGGAGCACTAAGAATAAGAACATTTTTCGATTTTTGTGAAATCGGTCTACTTGTTCTACCAAGACAACTGATAGCAAGCTACAGGTTTGCAGAAGAAGAAACAGTCAGGAATGGTACCTTGTTCCTTGCAGGCATCTTGGCAAGATTGATTATAGCTAGAGACTACTAGGTGACTGGCCGAAAACGGCGGCCAGTTAGCGTTTTGAGCACAGAAATCTTGATGTTCTACAAAAGCATTGACCCGCTCCAGCATACCGGGCGCAGTGAATTCGTAGGGCAAGAACGGCGCCAACTAAACCCGCAACCGTAACAGGGAACAGTGAAAAAAGACAAGACGTTACCGGTGTGCGAAGCGCTTCAATCACAGCCTCGTGCACAGCGGTTTTGTTTGCAATATCAATTGTGTATACGTAAGGATGACCTATGTACTCCTCTACATAAGGGTTCTGGCTTGTAAGCTGAAATAAAATACTCTAAAACACCAGTGATGACAGGAAAGAGTCCACACATGGGCCGGAAAAATACGGAAGGAGCTGGAGCTCGTCTCATGGGGGTCTCGAAAAGTATAAAAATCTGTACCACAATTAAAAAAGCAAAAAGCTATCTTTTTCAGTTTAGATAGGAAGAAAGGAAGCTAATTACTGGCATGCTACATAGAAAACGGCCACTAAAAATCAATTATCGCATAATATTCTGCTAACTTTGGTACAAAAGGGCTTTCTAAAGCTAATCATAGATTGAACCAAATCATTGGATCATACAATTATCTTTTAGTGTTTCAAACTTAAAAACACGTGTAACAGTTTAACAGGTAGCACTGCTTTCTTTATTGTAATCTATATTCTCTTTAACCTGAGTTTAAAAATACGGTCTACAAATTATTCCATGAAGTAGATTCATGGGCCGAAAAAATGGAGGGGGTAGGTTGCTTTTCGGCGGGGACGGGGTGGAGAGTGTAAAATCGCTTTCCCAAAAAAAGGTAGCCAAAATCCTAAATTTTGAAATTTGGAGGGGGTCTTGGCCGGCGAGGGGGTACGATTCGGCGAAGGGAATTTGGCCGAAATTTTCTGTTTTTTTTTTCAGAAAGGTCACCAAATTTCCCCAAAATAGGTCACCAAATTTCCCCCAAAAAAGGTCGCCAAACTCAAAATTTTCGGAAGGGGGTCGATGCGGCGGGCCTACCGAAAACGGGTGTGGCCAACCGAGAAAGGTTTTGGTCGGTGAGCGGAGGTAAACTCCCGGCGCATGTATGGTCAAGTATCATCACTTAACTTGTTGAATACAGCCGAATTTGCAAAGCACACAAAAGACTTACAGATCTGAGTGTTGGCTTTTCGGCAAAAAACGGCTCGGTTTTCCGGTTTCTAGGCACTGTGAACCGCGGATTTAGAAAAGCAGCACCGTTAGCAATGGCCTCCAAGGGAGCGGGGCCTTCGTAGGGAAATCCCAGACCCAGTAGCACCGGCACTTTGCGTAATAAGGCGTGGAAGTCCTTTCCGTCAAGCACTCCATGATTGACCACGTAATCCGGTATTGGCTGTTTGCCCACACTCACGGTTGCATGCACTTCCGACACCTCCTTCACGGTAGCAAGATAATCCTCTCTTCCCTAAACCACAGCAACTACGCAATAAACAGAATAGACACACCTAAACAGCTAACATGCAAGCAAACAAACAAATGAATCTTCAAAGAGCAAGCGTCTTCTATGTCCAGTTACCTTCCACATGTAAGACTCTTTTCCATAAACAAGTGACCAATTCAGTCTATTTAGCCTAACGCCATCCAGCTCATTCTGATCGGTGTCGTTGTTGTAATGCATGTTGACGACGAAACCCAAAAAAGAGTTGTCCGGCGTATGAGCTAAACCGCAATAAATTGCCCACTACTGCACTGTTTGTTTACCAAAGCATATAAGAGACAGTCCATGAAAAAACCGAACCTTCGTCTGTACAGCTGATTTCTCAAATTCGGCCTAGAAGACTGTAACTTTCAGGTACTGTACAACATAAAAAGTCATGGACGTATTTGCTATCCGATTTTCTCTATCTGCCCTTTAACCAAACTTCCGGCCCTTCAAAAAACCAGATTTTCACACTTTTTTGCATTTTTTGCTTCACACCCTACAAAGCAGTTACAACGTTTCCTCAATGGCAAAAAATGTGTGACAATCGGAATATTTTGAAGGGCGTAATTTTGGTTGTAGGGCTGGAGAAAATCGAATAGCAAATACGCCCATGACTTTTTGTGTTCTACGATGCCTGAAAGTTAAAGCTTTCTAGGCCGATTTTGAAAAATCAGCGGTACAAGGGTGTTCCTGTAAAGGTTCGTGTTTTTCATGGACTCCCACTTAAGCTCACTTACGATACATGGTATAAAACTGCTGCAAGTTTAGTTTGTGTCCTCCCCATACGTTCTTCAGCTTCCCCCCAATAGCTGACTTGTGCTTCAAAAAGTAAGCGGGGTCATTAAACTGCGCCTGCGAGCCAAACGAGTCCAAAACACGTAGTCGACACCTAAACAATGGCTAGCCTTGGCGATGCCGTCATACATGTGCATAGGGGGTCCCAGGTGGGTCAGGGGGACGAAAATAAAACCTCTACTAAATGCTTCCACAGAAGCCTGCTGGTGAATTTTTAGACCATAGAAAACAATTTTGGGAACTACGCACCCTTGGTTACGCAACTACGCAACAAACCACAAATTTTCGTCAAAAACCTAGATTTTTAAGCAGTTTTTAATCAAAAATTTGATTTTCACAGAAAAAAAATAAATTTCAGTCGAAAATACCGATTTTTAGACAAAAATTTCCCCAACAATTCAAATTTTCCAAAAATTTGGATTGATCGCCGAAAATTCACACCTAGAGCCAGAGCAACTACGCATGGAGACCCGACTGTCTCCCTTAGCTGCCGACCATGCACATGTATGAATGCGGTGGATAAAAAGCAAACGTGCGCACTTATAGTTCTGTAAACTGCCCGGTATTTTGCGCTTCATCTGACGCAGACCGACGATGTCCGTGTAAATAATGTCTACATGTCGAGCTCCCACTACCGGGCAACTGCTTTTGAGAGCCGGGTCTCGTTGTGCCTCGCTGAAAGACAACAAAGTGTTAAGACAGAATGACACAAATATATTGTGCGTCATCAAACATCGACACCACACACGACACACAAATACCTGTTGTGGTGCTTTCTCTCACGGTCTATGCCAAGCCACGACGCCAACCTGACACATGCCAAACAAACAATAGAAGCACAACGCACGTACAACGACACACTAACGCATAGTGAAACACGTTAGCGAGGGCATCAGGGATGGTCCTGCCAAAAACAGAGACAGAACGGAATGAGTGGTTAAGGGCCCTACAAATTTAAGAGTCAGTGTCTGATGCGATCGAGTCGAATTCCGTTATCCCTATGTCAAGGTGAAAATCGAAGGTAGACGTAAGAGAGCTGGGCACTAGTAGACATTCATGGGTTATGTTAAACCTGCAATGGCTTAGATTTGACGCTCCATTCCCAGGATATAAGCCACCAAATATCGGATCGCTTAACTATGGGACCAAAAATTTTAACTCGAATTTCTTTCGTACTGCCTATTGGCAACAGTTAGGACTTAAAAATTGGAGCTTTTACGTAACATTTTTAGCTAAAATCTTTTTTCCACCATCTTTGGGGCCACTAGCTCGTCTGGAACCCCCTTTTAGGCGGATTTTTTTTCACAATTTTCCAGCGCTATCAATTTGCTACAGTTTAGTGTAAACCATATGGCTATGGCCTGTGGTTTTATAAGAAATTCGCTTCCGAACAGCCAAAATCATGCAAAATTTTGTAGTTTTGCGGAATACATGTCTTCAATGCCGAATCTCTAGCTTACTTATCAGTGTTGGGACCTAAAACTGAGGATTTTAGGTACCTTTTAGAGTAGATTAAGAATTGTTGGTCTAAAATAGTTTTTGAGCAAAAACATTTTTTCGACCATATTTGGTCGCCCCTAGATCATTTGGAATCCCCAGACCGACATATTATTTTCCAGCGCTATAAATCTGCTACAGTTTGGTGTAGGCCATATATGTGTAGACATGTATGTAGGTCCATTAAATTTACCAAAACCATGTCTTGGATAGCAAAAACGAGACATCTGCATATATTTTGCTTGGATAAACGGCGGTTTTAAGCTAACTTTTACAAAGTGCCTAAAGATCATTACCGAGCATTCTCACACTCAATTTCGTGCCATCGTGTAACCAAGCTGTTTCGTAAAAACACTTAATGTATTTAAAACAGTTGCCTCTACATACAAGTTGTGATATTCTCCAAACAAAGCAGAGATTAATCAAAGAAAATCTGTTGTTGTTTTACTTCAAGAATTAAATTGTTATAGAATTCTCCAAAAATTCTCTAACAATGTAATTACTGTTGTTGCCTGTTCAATATTCTTCTATTGTGGTGACTATAGTAAAAAATTGTACCATCAAATCCCAGTACATACCAATCTCTGCAAAGTATCCTCTATCACAATAGCGGATATATGAATAAAGGTGTAGTTATTGGAGTCAGTATCCAAGATGTAAATAACAGGATATCAACTTTTTAGCTCCAAAGCCCAACTAGCCAATAACTACACCCGCGCAAAGGCAATCGCCACGGCACTGCTGAATGCGTCTGAGTCGTGTGGATCTTGTGTTGCGCTTATGGCTTACTAACGCCAGTTGTTTTCTGTTCTATGGATGGATTCTAGGTCCATATGCCCCCCACCATGGAATAAGGTAGCATCTATGGGGGGTACGTTTTTTGGGCTCGGCCCGGTCCACGGGCCTCTCAGGTGAGGCATATCCTCACGGCATCAAAATCAGGCCCGGCCCGACCCATTGGTTTTTGCTTAGTCTAACTAAAGTTTTGAAAATATGCTCTGAATTCTCAAATTGAAAACTAAAATTAAAGTCAAGCTTTCAAAACGAGCATTTTAAAACAGAAAACGCGTGTGTATTTCTATTTTGTGCTTAATTTTAAGTTCGCTCGAAAAATTTCTGCTGTGCTCCACCCAGCCGGCCCGGCCCGCCAAAAATCCTCATTGGGCATGCCCGCCTAGGCCCTTGCTGGTGGGGAGGCGATGATCGCAGAGGGCCCAATCTATGCCAATTTTGGGTGTGGGCAGACCTCTGTTAATGTACACAAGAATAATTTAAAAAAAACAAAAAGTTTTCTGAAAAATTCATCAGCCGCTCAGATTACAAGTGAGGCAAACGTTGGTGATAAAATGAAATGTCAGAAGACCCTAGGGTTGCCCCTCAGAGTTTCCGCATTTTCCGCTCACATGGTTCAGGCTCAGCTGTCCTGTACAAATAACAAGGTGCATCCATACATGGGCGGGAAAAATGGGTGGGGGTAGTCAAAATTCGAAAATTTTGGGGTGGGCCAGCCGGTTTTGGGTGGGGTCAGGAACAAAAGTCGACTTCAGGTGGGTGGGTGGGGTCGCTTGGGGTGTCGAGCCCAAGTTGCGGGGTGAGAAAACCGCGACCCATGTCCGTGTATGGCTGTATCTCTATTTGGGGCTGTCCATAAACTACAACTTTCAGAGAGGGGCCGCGGTGGTCGATTGAACGTTGGAAAAAGGTCGCAGGTCTGGGGGTTGGTATCATCGAAAACGTCAACGTTTTTTAGGTGCCTTCGAATATTTTGTCTGCAACTACAGCACTGACCGGCGGCCGTTTTGCCTAATCAAAAGTTGCTGGACCACACTCCAAAAACCGGGTTCTTAAAATCGTGCTTTTGTGGGTTCCATATGAATTGTGTGGGGTGACTGTACTTGTTGCAATTATGTAATGAATCAATTAGCAGACATACTGTACGTAAGTAAACGGTAGAGGGAGCAAGCTTAAGAGTCAGTCTCTGAACCGATCGAGTCTTGGCCCTTTGCCCTATTCAGACCCAAAATTGAAAGTTGGGCGTAGAGGGCTGAAAGTTGGAACACTAAAACATATTGACAAGTTATCAATGACCTGCAAAGAATTTCTAGATTCGACGCTCCACGCTCGAGATATGGCATTCTAAAAATCGGCCCGCTTAACTATGGGACCAAAATTTCGATATCGAATTTCTGACTTGCTGATCGGAATTCAGACCTAACAAACGGGGTTTTTGCGTAACTTTTTGAGTAGTTTAAGAATCTTTTACTAAATTTCATTTTTGGAAAAAAAATTTTTTTTCGCCCCCCTATCGGGGGGCATAACTCGTCTGGAACCCCCCCTAGACCGTTCTTTTTATTTCAGATTATTGTAGCGCTATATCTTAGCTACACGCCGGTGTAAAACATTACCGGCTACCGGACGGCAAACACTGAAATATTTGCGTTCAAAAATTAAAAATGCCACATTTTGCATGTTTCACTGGGGTACATAAATTTCCAACTCAAAGTTCTAGCTTACTAATTGGACTTGAATTCTAAAAATTGATGTCTAAGCTGTACTTTTTGAGTAGTTTAAGAATCTTTCATTGAATTTCATTTTTGGAAAAAAATTTTTTTTCGCCCCCCCTATCGGGGGGCATAACTCGTCTGGAACCCCCCTAGACCGTTCTTTTTATTTCAGATTATTGTAGCGCTATATCTTAGCTACACGCCGGTGTAAAACATTACGGGCTGCCGGACGGAAAACACTGAAATATTTGCGTTCAAAAATTAGAAATGCCACATTTTGCATGTTTCACTGTGCCCAAAAATTTTCAACTCCAAGTTCCAGCTTACTAATTGGAGTTGAATGCTAAAAATTGATGTCTAAGCTGTACTTTTTGAGTAGTTTAAGAATCTTTCATTGAATTTCATTTTTGGAAAAAAATTTTTTTTCGCCCCCCTATCGGGGGGCATAGCTTGTCTGGAATCCCCCTAGACCGTTCTTTTTATTTCAGATTATTGTAGCGCTATATCTTAGCTACACGCCGGTGTAAAACATTACCGGCTACCGGACGGCAAACACTGAAATATTTGCGTTCAAAGATTAAAAATGCCACATTTTGCATGTTCCACTGGGGTACATAATGTGCAAAATGTGGCATTTTTAATTTTTGAACGCAAATATTTCAGTGTTTGCCGTCCGGTAGCCGGTAATGTTTTACACCGGCGTGTAGCTAAGATATAGCGCTACAATAATCTGAAATAAAAAGAACGGTCTAGGGGGGTTCCAGACGAGTTATGCCCCCCGATATGGGAGCGAAAAAAAATTTTTTTTCCAAAAATGAAATTTAGTAAAAGATTCTTAAACTACTCAAAAAGTTACGCAAAAACCCCGTTTGTTAGGTCTGAATTCCGATCAGCAAGTCAGAAATTCGATTTCGAAATTTTGGTCCCATAGTTAAGCGGGCCGATTTTTAGAAGGCCATATCTCGAGCGTGGAGCGTCGAATCTGGAAATTCTTTGCGGTGGTTACATAACCTATCAAGACGTATTAGTCCTCCAACTTTGAGCCCTCCACGCCAAAGTTTCATTTTTGGGTCTGAATACTGAAACTCGATCGGTTCAGAGACTGGCCCTTAAATAGATTTGTTGCCACCGCTAGACCTCAGCGTCAGCCCCGCGGAATGCCCCAACGGCCGGCCGGCCGTCTGTTGGCGGTGTTGTCGTTTTGTTGTTCGCGTGGGTCATTTGTGGGTCCTGTTGGTCGGCCCAGCCCGCCTGTTGGCTTTGTTGGCGATATTCGCCAATTCTGGCTGTTGGTCGAGCTGTTTCAGAGCGGCACTGTATATTACAAGGAAAACTCGACCCAGATCATCTTTCTAACTGCCAAAATGGTAGCTTACTGTTAAAAATTTAAAAATTCTCTTTTTCATAGCTTTTACAATACTACGTATATTATAAATTGTACATTTTCCATCCATGGAGTCTGCATGAAGTTTAATCCAGGCGGGTCATCGAAAAACTTTGGAGCTTTTAGGGCGGTCATGTTGAAAACGTCAAAAATGTTGGGAGGTATGGGGATGTAAAATTTTGAACTTTTGAACGCCAGTTTATTATGCATGGCCCCTTTCAGGTCTAGAAATTCTACAAGCATAAACTGCACAAACTTTTCTATTTCTACTGTTTAATTGTTCTCTACAACAAACAGCAACCACTGCCACAAACACTACAAAGTGAGTCATAAATACGGGTCAAAGATGATCATGTGATCTGAACAAATCGGAGCAGCAATTTGGAACACCTAGAATCGCTCTATTATTTGTCTACTGCTGTCTTAGCTGACCAATTTTGTGATGGTACTACACTATGTATATCCAGTTTCTGCAGTGCAACCTGAACACACTACAACCCATCTGTTTGAGAGCGAAACTGTTTCTGCATTGCCTGCGCGGGTGCCTTGCCAAGCAAAATCGCGTTAAGCATCAATTTGTCATTATTAATGAAGTATTCGGTATTGGGAGTGTGAGGAATTTACATAATAAGATTTTAGATATTGAGTTCTTCTGGTCTTATTTATGTACGCTATAACCACTGGAATGTTGCATTTTTATTCTAGCGTTTGACGGCTGTGTAAAACTAAAAAGAACCGCTTGAAGTGGCGTCACTAGTTCAGCTCAGGTTTACGGGTGGTCGGCACCCTTATTCCATGGCCTTTTGACCTAGAATCGATCCATAGAACAGAAAACAACTGGCGTTAGTAAGCCATAAGCGCAACACAAGATCCACACGACTCAGACGCATTCAGCAGTGCCGTGGCGATTGCCTTTGCGCGGGTGTAGTTATTGGCTAGTTGGGCTTTGGAGCTAAAAAGTTGATATCCTGTTATTTACATATTGGATACTGACTCCAATAACTACACCTTTATTCATATATCCGCTATTGTGATAGAGGATACTTTGCAGAGATATCCCTTGATTTACATGGGCAACAGTGGAGAACACTCTGTAAATCTAACAGGACGGTCTGGGCCACCTGTCTCACCATCAGACATAGTTCAGAGCTCTCGATTACGCCCAGCGGTATCAAATGAGCCAAATCTCGAAATATGATCCAGGCCACTTTTTGCGGCCGCTGTTTAATCGGCTGCCATTTATACATTTCAGAAGCTTTCGTGATGCGGTTTGGTGCTTTGTGTAGCTGAGACAACGGGCTTCCTGGCGGTGTGCCTAACTTTGTTCTAACCAAAATTTTGACGCCAAATTTGAACGTTTTTCGTCACGGAAAAAGAGTCAAAATTTTTGGCCATTAGAAAAATGCCCATCACTTTTCACCTAAATTGGCCGATCCAAACTCAAGAAATAGGGCGTCGAACGTGACATGCATTTTTGCTCACAAGTTTCATCATTGCTGATGTTTCTAAGCGCATAGCAAGTAAACCGCTGGCTCAAATGTGTTCAGTCAGATGCACATCAATCGAAGCCTCTTGATCAGCTGATCCTGAAAATTCCGCCCACGTCTCAGTGTCAGTCTGATGCTTTATAACTATGTTATCGGTCGAAATTCTGCAGACCTACTTTTAATCCTTCCGGTACCTTGTGCTTACTGCCATTTTTGGTCACTTAAGTGGTCGAAAATCGAAATTCCAACCACGATTTCAGATGCAACATGACCTGGCGAATCGATGGGTGTGCTTACTTCCTACTACCGTACCGTCACGTTTTATCCATGCATAATGGAAATTTCTGGTTTTCACCACTGATTTTCGGTTAAAAATGCCTTTTTTCTTGTGGAATCCAAATTATAACTTGGCATCACCTGCCCGAAAATGAATGGTTGAGCCACCAAAAGATGCACAATGATCCAATGCATTTGAAAATCACTGTTATTTTGCTGCTTAGGGCAGTGCTAGTACAGTATACAACACTGCTACAGGGTTATCTAATATTCACTGTTTGCACTGGACATTTTGAGCAAGTGCGGAGCTAATATCGGTCGAAAATCGAAATTCTGAGCATGGTCTCTGATGCAGCGTCACCTGACGAATCGATTGGTGTGCTTAACCTCCTTCAACGACCACGTTTTACGCATGTATAATAGAAATTCCTGACTTCGACCACTGATTCTCAAGCTTGATGAAGGATTGTTTTCAATGAAATTTTGAGTCTGGTTCTGCACATAATGTGACAGATGTTCTGCACATAATTCGATTGATGTGCATCTGAACACATTTGAACCAGCGATTTGCTATGCGCTTAGAAACATCAGTAATGACGAAACTTTTGAGCAAAAATGCATGTCACGTTCGGCGCCCTATTTCCTGAGTTTGGATCGGCCAATTTGTCCTTCTGACACGTTTTCTATTGTACGCGCTGAGATCTTTGTATTAATGGGATTGGCAGCTCCAAAACTGCACTGGTGCAAAAGTTATGGGCACTTTTCTAATGGCCAAAAATGTTGTCTCTCTTTCCGTGACGAAAAACGTTCAAATTTGGCGCTAAAATTTTGGCTAGAACAGAGTTAAGATGGAATCATACACTACTGTAAAAAAAATCGCCAGGCCACTTTTCTGTAGAAAAACTGTCGGTCCATATACATAAAAATTTTCTGTTCAACAGTCATTTTTTGCGAGCTTTATCTAAATTTTCCGCCGTTGAGCGCTCTTCTGCATTGTTATAGTCGTTTCGCACTAAAACAATATCATTTACACATTCCTGCCATTGAAAATTCAACATAAATGAAGTACAGTAAGGGTTCAAAATTTGACCATTTTTAGTGCTTCAATGGCCCATAACTTAGCCCGCACAGTTGGTGTAGTGGTTTAGGCCGCATAGCCACTGTGTGCGACGTCGTGCGCTCATCCTCTCGGCGCGGCAACAAACTTGCCGCAAAATCGGCACAAAGCTCCACCCAGGCCACCGAAAGCTGGTGACAGCGAGTAGGTAAAATGGGAGCCGACTGGATCTGCCGTTGCACCGAAGCCGCTCCACAAAGCATGCCGCGTTGGAGAAGAAGATCTACGATGTCAGAAGCTGTCTGAGAAAGCAACTATGCCGCGAGCCCTCTGGCATATGGGGCATCGGCGGCCGTCGGGAGCTTTCAGCATCATGGCATCAACACGCGGGCAGCCCTCATGGTGACCGTCACCTAGCAGCATGGATAGGGTGATACACATCTGGAATTCCTTATCTAACGATATTGTAGAATCTAGAAATTTGACGATTTTCACGGAGAAACTAAAAAAAATAGATCTTTCAGGCTTCCTCCTATTTCAGTAAAGGGTGCACCGTTCTTTTTAGACATTGTGCATCCTGTTGCCCACTAACACTCTTTCTGCGCTGTTTATTTACTAACATGTTGTCTTGCTTGGGCGACAAATAAAGTTCAGTTCAGACTGGCAGTGAAAGAAGGGCAACGTCCCAGATGACGAATCACGGGGGTAGCGAAATGGACCACAAGTCTGATCGTAGGCCGTAAGGCCCCCGCAAATCGGATCAGATCGGCCCATAGCTTTTGATCCCAGATTAGTCTGCAACTCTACCACATGTAGTATGAAACGAGAGACATGCTTAATAAAACATGACAGGTCCTATAGCTGGGAACCTTGGCACCAAAAAGCAAAAGTGATGGCTATCTCCAAAAACTAAAAAATTTTAACCCAAAAACGAAAAACATTATGGAAAAACCGACTGCACCAATAGAAAATTCAGAATGTTTGCAAACTTTTGATCGTAGTATGTTTATACAGGGTGCGTCAAAAAAAACAACCCAGCAGATTTTTTGCTGTAGCAACCGCAAATCTCAACCGATTTGAATGAATCCTGCTTTAAATGAAAGATAAATAAATTCTTGAACGACTGGTGTAGCTTTTATTAAGATGCGTTGCTTAGTTCCTGAGATAATTGCTTTCGAAATCAAAACAGAGATTTTGGCAGTGCACAACAGAGATTAATACAACCCAGCAGATTTTTTACTGTAGCAGCCGCAAATCTCAACCGATTTCAGTGAGTCCTATTTTATATGAAAGATAAATTAATTCTTGAAAGTTTGGTGAAGTTTTTATTAAGATATGATGCTTGGTTCCTGAGATATTTGCACTCAAAGTCAAAACAGATTTTGGCTATGAACAAGAGCGATTTTTATTATTCTGTTGCACTTCATAATAAAACCGATTTCTACTGCTCAGGGCTAACGTAACGAGGTTTTTCTGGTGCCACACATGCTTGGTTACTTCATTTGTAAAAGTCTTGTTGCCCCTCAGCAGTAGGAATCCGTTTTGTTGTGAAGTGCAACGGAATCGCTCTTGTTCACTGCCAAAATCTCTGTTTCGAGTTTGAAGGAAAATATCTCAGGAACTAAGCATCGTATCTTAATAGGGCCTTCACCAGTCTTTCAAGAATTTATTTATCTTTCATTTAAAGTAGGATTCATTCAAATCGGTTGAGATTTGCGGTTGCTACAGCAAAAACTCTGCTGGGTTGTTTTTTTTTGACACACCCTGTATATTGCCCTGCCCAGCCCCCGCGAGAGCATTTTTTCAATTCATCGGTACTCCAAAACTAATCAACGAATTTCCCTCAAATCTTCACCAAAAGATAGAAAAAACTTCAATCTACAATGTCTCCAAATATTAGAGCAATCGATCCACAAATACAAAAGTTATGCTAAAAAGTATGGCCCAAAAAATACCGTTTTTTGCCTTTTCTTCAATTTTGTCCAAAATCCGACATAAATATCTTTCTAGGTTTCTGATCGCAGCTTGCTGTGTACCATTGAAAAGAACAGCCTTTTCTCATTCATAATATGCAATCCCCACCTTTGTACGTTTACTTTTACTACACCTATGAGCTAAATACGGCAAAAAGTCCAAAAAAATTTTTTTTCGAATTTTCGCCCAAAAGTATTAAAATCTTGTTTATATTGTGTCCTTACATCCTAACACAAATTTTGAGCCAAATCCCAAAAGTTCTTGCCCACATTATCATGTCCTGAACATGGAGTCTCATAACCAAGAAAAACCGACTCTTACCATTTTTCAAGATTTCATAACTTTTGATTCCGGTGTCGAAAAAACGTGTACGACCCTTTGTTTCAAACTACAATCATTCCTTAACAAAACCTAAAAGTCCCAGATCTCCAGACCTTCCCCAGATCGCGCAACCCTCTTCCCCGCCTCAAAAATCAAAAAGTAAAAAAATTTTGAAAAAAGTGTCCAAATTTTGACCATTTTTAGTGCTTCAATCGGCCATAACTATTGATCCCGGCTTAGTACCCA
Organism: Sabatieria punctata; assembly: GCA_030248155.1. Taxonomy (NCBI): domain Eukaryota; kingdom Metazoa; phylum Nematoda; class Chromadorea; order Araeolaimida; family Comesomatidae; genus Sabatieria; species Sabatieria punctata. The sequence continues at coordinate 13,243 of JASANB010007730.1, read as the reverse complement.
ATTCTACCACACGTACTCATAAACTATACACTTTTCTTAACAAAACGCCAGAGCTCCGATCCTTGGGAACCTTTCCACATTTAGTGCGTTTTGATGGCAATTTTCAAAAATTAAAAAAATTTTTAACTCAAAAACGAAAAGCAATGTCCAAAAACCGACTGCACCAATAGAAAATTCAGAATTTTTGCAAACTTTTGATGTATAACATGTTAATATATTACCGTGAAAAGTACCTTAAAAACGCCGAAAACCACCATTTTGTTTTTTCGCCAGCCCACCCCCCCTCGAGAGCATTTTTTCAAATGATCACTGCTCCAAAACGAATCAACCAATTTCGCTCAAATCTTCATCAAAAGATAGGAAAAACTTCAAATTACAATCTCTGCAAATATTAGAGCAATCGGTCCACAAACACAAAAGTAACGCTAAAAAGTATGGCCGAAAAAACACCCTTTTTTGGCACTTTTTTTTCAAATTTGGTCAAACTCCGATATATATATAAGGGAACCGCATTTGCTCCCTCCCCGAATGCTACGAAAACAATTTTTAGTATGGACCGCGGTAACAATAACTACACCGGGAAAGCGCAAACGCGCTTCCCTTAATAAGCCGGCATCACCATAGCCTGACAACGTATGTACACTTCTTCAACACACAACAACACAACTACTACTTTGTGCGCAAGTTGGTAGTTGCCCGTGCATTACCCATCCCTACTAACAGTGCACCAACGAAGAGCCCTGAGCGTTAAAGTTCGATTTTCAATTTGACAAACCAACACTTGATCCAATCAGAGACTGACTCTTAAAATTTCGCCCCAGCCCTCTGAGCATTTTTCCAAGTAATCAGGCCATTCTTTTTCTAATACAGTCAGGCACTCAACGCCGTTTATGGTACCGACACCATATAAGGTGCCGGTACCTTAGGTAGTGGTACCATCCGGCACCATATATGGTACCGTCACCATATTTATGGTGCCCCCACGTTCGGCGACTGTGGTGGCACCACATATGTTACCGGTACCTTAGGTAGTGGTACCATCCGGCACCATATATGGTACCGTCACCATATTTATGGTGCCCCCACGTTCGGCGACTGTGGTGGCACCACATATGTTACCGGTACCTTAGGTAGTGGTACCATCCGGCACCATATATGGTACCGTCACCATATTTATGGTGCCCCCACGTTCGGCGACTGTGGTGGCACCACATATGTTACCGGTACCTTAGGTAGTGGTACCATCCGGCACCATATATGGTACCGTCACCATATTTATGGTGCCCCCACGTTCGGCGACTGTGGTGGCACCACATATGTTACCGGTACCTTAGGTAGTGGTACCATCCGGCACCATATATGGTACCGTCACCATATTTATGGTGCCCCCACGTTCGGCGACTGTGGTGGCACCACATATGTTACCGGTACCTTAGGTAGTGGTACCATCCGGCACCATATATGGTACCGTCACCATATTTATGGTGCCCCCACGTTCGGCGACTGTGGTGGCACCACATATGTTACCGGTACCTTAGGTAGTGGTACCATCCGGCACCATATATGGTACCGTCACCATATTTATGGTGCCCCCACGTTCGGCGACTGTGGTGGCACCACATATGTTACCGGTACCTTAGGTAGTGGTACCATCCGGCACCATATATGGTACCGTCACCATATTTATGGTGCCCCCACGTTCGGCGACTGTGGTGGCACCACATATGTTACCGGTACCTTAGGTAGTGGTACCATCCGGCACCATATATGGTACCGTCACCATATTTATGGTGCCCCCACGTTCGGCGACTGTGGTGGCACCACATATGTTACCGGTACCTTAGGTAGTGGTACCATCCGGCACCATATATGGTACCGTCACCATATTTATGGTGCCCCCACGTTCGGCGACTGTGGTGGCACCACATATGTTACCGGTACCTTAGGTAGTGGTACCATCCGGCACCATATATGGTACCGTCACCATATTTATGGTGCCCCCACGTTCGGCGACTGTGGTGGCACCACATATGTTACCGGTACCTTAGGTAGTGGTACCATCCGGCACCATATATGGTACCGTCACCATATTTATGGTGCCCCCACGTTCGGCGACTGTGGTGGCACCACATATGTTACCGGTACCTTAGGTAGTGGTACCATCCGGCACCATATATGGTACCGTCACCATATTTATGGTGCCCCCACGTTCGGCGACTGTGGTGGCACCACATATGTTACCGGTACCTTAGGTAGTGGTACCATCCGGCACCATATATGGTACCGTCACCATATTTATGGTGCCCCCACGTTCGGCGACTGTGGTGGCACCATATATGGTACCCCTACTCATGGCCATGGGTGCCGGTACCATATAATGGTACCACTACCATGGTACGAAATCTGAACAGAGTGGTACCATATGGTACCGGTACCGGTAAAACGCGAAGGTAGGGGTACTATATGGTGCCGGAACCTTATATGGTACCACCACAGACCTCGAACGTGGGGTACCATGTACCGGTACCTTATATGGTGTCGGTACCATAAACGGCGTTAAGTGCCTGACTGTAATACGGCTTAATGCATGTTTGACAGGACTTGCGACAGAGTCGAGAGACGCACACGCAACACTTACCCCAAGAAGGTTCTGATTTCCGACGAAATAACCAATTCGTGTCCCAGCAGGTGTAAAACGGCCAAGAGATCAGTCCATTGCACCAGTTCTCCGAGCGGACCGCCCTTAAGCGACTTTTCGCCGAATTTGAAGCCCGATTCTTTGGTCAACAGACCCAAGTGTATCAGAATCTAGACATAATTATCAGCTCGAACGGACACATCAATTCTACACAGTCCACCTTTCTCCTCAGTCTGTGTTTGAGCGTCCAATTTTGGCGTTCTGCTAACAAATCATAGGCAGCCGTCCACTTAGGCCACATCATCTCGAGTCGACGTTTAATCCATTGAAAGTTGGTCGGATTGTCTTGCATTAAATTGAACAAAGAATCGAGTTGGAAATTGGGTGTCGCCTGAAGAATTGCACAAATCAAATCTCATTTCGCCCTTAAAATTAACCCGCTACCACTAATTGTTGCTTTTCCCTGGTGGAGCGCGTTGGACGGAATTCAAGGCGAGGACAGTGAGTCTCTATCTCTCCCAAATAAATTATGATTGAGCAACGACTGCCGTCCACTCCGAAAGTGGCGTAGCACGGGTCCGACTTCCAAAAAGTTTCCATCCACTACAGCAACAAAGCTTCTTTAATTATATCGATAATTAAAGGAAGGGTCAGAATTGGGATGTTGCAGCAAAGCGCCACTATACCTTAACTTTGGCGTCGCAGTCCGGGTAATGCACCTGATAATTACTCGGCAAATCACAACGCTCTTGCACACCAGCCAGAATCTCTAAACACAACCTGTCAAAGCTATTCGGTTGGTCTGCCGATGGACGCACCTCTGGCACTCAGAACAGTGGTTTTGTCTGCCAGCCCTTCACTCGACCCACTAAAGCCGACCAATCGCTGTTCTAGAGCGTCGAGTCGCTTCAACACGGACTCCAACAGCACAGCCAAGGTCTTCTTCAAATCTAAAAATCCCTTCTATATTCTCTGACCTGATGCTTTCCCAAAATACCGGCTTTCCTAAATTTCGGCTTTTTTTCCAACCCCAGCAGTTTATCGGAAAACCCTAGAGTAAGGCAAGTTTTTTGCCAACACTATGTAAGGAATTGCCAGACTAGTTTCGGGTGGACTGAATATTAGTGTTCCGACAATATCAAAATTCGACGATATTCGATATCGATATTTTCAGCTCAACATCAATCGATATCGATATTTATAGGTATGCAAGAATATCTGAAAATTCGAAAGAGCAGACAGGAACAAAGGGGGTACTGAGGGGGTTGGCCCATCAGTTTTGTTTTTTCCTACTTTTCCGCTCAAAAAATATCTATGCGAAATATGGCGATATCGATATTGGAAAAAGGGTCGATAATATCGACTTTTCGATATCGATATATCGTCGGAACCCTACTATTAATCACTGTAAAGCCCATGTGCGCAAAGCTTGTAATCTCTGAACGCCACTCTGTCTTTGATCATTTGGTGGGCCATCATGGTTTATTATCTCAACGCGAAAGATAAGGCCACGTAAACAACGGTAAGCTACGCAAACTACGCCGCCGATCTTACGCAGCGCTCAATGCTGGAGAGAAAAATAAAGACAAAAAAGAAAAATCTTTTTTATCGGATTCAATGAGAGGAATCGAGCCGGTTGAGGAAGGAATTATTGCATTCGCATAATACACACAGTCAAAAAGTAATTTTGTGCGTGGAAGGTGCTAAGCTGGCTAACAACTCTTCTTTTTATTATTTTTATTCGTTTCTTCACTTCGGTCGGCGCCAGCACTGCAGAGTGGGAGAGAGAGAAAGGAGTGGTTAGGTAATAAGAGCAGCTAAGCTTCAATGGATCCCTAAGGTAATACGTCGCCTTCCTAAAATACGTATTCTGCTTGTTCTTTTGCATTTTTTATGTTCGCTATCTTCGTCGTTTATTTTTTTCCTCCGAAAAAACAATGGCGGAAAATAGGGCGGCTGTTCTTAATTTCACGAAGACCGGCCCCCAGCGTGTTTGATACTGTAGCTCATGTTTTGTCAATTTGAAATGGATTTGGATTCAAACGGAGCTGTTTTCAGAGATTACAAGCTTAAGTAGAATACGCTTTAGTAGTATTATTATTATTGCCGCGTCTTGTTGACAGTAGTACTTGTAACTAAGTTCTGAAATTCTGATGTATCAAAATAAGTTCTTTCGACAGATGCCAAAACAGGCGCCACAATAAATCGGTGGTGTGATGGTGATGCGAAAGACGCCAATACAGCCGGGCCGAAATGAACGACACTAAAAACTTACCATAGGCTGTATCAACTCCTACATACGGGCCGTCAATAGGGAGATCTTTTTGTTCACGTGCTACCGCTTCAACATAACGAGAACTCAAGTCAATAATTTCTGTCTGAAAAGAAAACAGAGGTTTCATCTGCACGCAACATAGTGAGACTAGCAGTTACCCTGATTTTCTGACTGGAACGCTGGTCCTGCAGTGGGCCAGAGGTAAGTAGAACGAGCACAACGATTAAGCAGAGCAGAAGGCCCAGCACCAAATGTCGGGAACGCAACCGCACACTGCTGCCAATGAGAGGAATGCGCATCTTCACCGATGAGTAGGACTGCACATCTGCGGAAGGCAGTCTACCATCACCGGCAGAACTACCTACCATCACCACAGACCATCCCCATACTGCGCTCACTCTGAAACGCCTCTAAATCAATTATGCTTACCACCCACAACCAGCACCGCACACCCATAACTTCTATTCTCTACTACAGTCAGACATTTAACAAACCATTACCACCAACTAAACCAATTTGACTAAAGTTCACAGGAGAAGTGTAGAATTTAGTTTTACATTGATTCTGATACTTGGGAACTCTGAAAAATTACATTACAGATATCGTAAATCGGACATTTCTTCATTTTTCAACTTTAGTTGAAGGCTTCTTACTGAACTTCTGCTGTACAAGATGCCAAAATACTGGTGGTTTTTGGATAATCGACCGAGACTGACCCTACTGCATGGCATAATTAGAATTATTGGTTCGAAACTGCAAGCATCGAAAATTTGTTTACTGTTGAAGACCGATTTTTCGAAAATTTTGCCTACTGTGAAGGCCAACATGCCGGTCCACCTGCTTCATTTACAGTTAAGGATGGGATGAGCAAAGAAATTTCGATTTTTCTAGTGTTTAGGTTTTTCTAAACGATTACCATGCAGGCGTGTAGATAATTCTAAGGAAAGTACAACAAAACCAACCGCACTCAAAACATTTTCAGTAGTTTTCGAATAAAATTTCACCAATCTTTCAGGAATTTATTTACCTTTCATTCAAAAAAATTGATTCAAATCGGTTGATATTGCTTTCGGCTGTTACAGCGAAAAATCTGCTGGGTTATTTTAATCCCTTTTGTAGGGACCGGCAATTGCAGAAGATCTGAAGCCCACTGGGCATACATGGGCCGGGGGGGTAAGGGGGTATACCCCTCCCCCTCGGCCGGCCATACCCCTCCCTCCCCCCTCCCGGAGGGAGGAAATTTTCGCTTATTTAAGGCAAAATGTGCGTTTTTTGGCCTTTTTTCGGCCCCCCCCCCCGAGATCTCCAACCCTCCCTCCGGATTTTTCCGGCCCATGTATGCCACTGGGTGACAAATTTTCTTTCCCCCGTTTCACCATGCAGTTGCCGCTGGTGTCAAAATAACCGTATTTCAAAATGCGGTTAGGAGAGCAGGTTCTTTTTCATAATTATTTGTTTTGATCATTATAGCAAAACTATATTCACAGAAATCGCATCGGTGTATTCTGAACTCTGGGCCTTTTTGGCAAAATGTGCGAGAAATCAGCATTGGGGGCGTGCAAAAATTACGTAATGGCAAGAGCGGGGAGGGGAGGTTCGCCAAATGATTACTAATCACTACGGTGGGGGAGCCTTTCTTACCTGATTTATCGGATCAGGTTCAGGTGTAGCCGGGGGGAAATCAGGAACCGATCCCAAACAGAAATTAATGTTTTTAATGATCATAATTTTAAATTTTAGCGATATATATCGATTATCGATTACTTTTGGGCAAAATTCCAAAATTTCAAAACCGTCCAAATGATCATGTCATATATCATTTGAAAGCCCTTCGCCTGATGAGTCTAATGATCACTACTACTTTGAACGATTAACGTTTTTTGAAATTACAAGCGTATGGATTCAGGTGTTTAGGTAAGCTAGGATGATCATTTATAATGCAATCGAAAGCATGAAGTGTGCTCTTCAAAGTGATGTCAGATAGAATGTTGTACGCTCAACCAAAGATGAGTGTGACCAAGTTTTTTTAAAAAACACATGGGTGTTCAATGTAGCCCCCGATGTGGGGGTACTTTGAACACCGTGTTTAGAATTCATTCAGTCAGATAAAATAGGCAAAGGGGCATACATATCATACGTCCAGAGCGGCCGGGGGAGGGGGTGAGGGGGGCTCCGTCAGCAGGGGGTTCAGGGGCGGTTTCGCTCAGTAAAGTCAGGAAAACAGTACAAAACTTCAAAAATCTCAAAAAAACGCCTGGAAAAGGGTTTTAGAAGGTTTTATAGGCTAAAAATTGCTAATTTAAGCTGGGGGGAAAATCAGGGAAGGTCAGAAATGGACTATACATTAATTAATTAACTTTCTTATGACTATATGACTCCGGAACGTGCCCTATACTAATGCGTCCCCTCCCATGAGTCGGGACTTCCCCGCAGTGGAGGGGGAAGTAAGGCAGGCTTGGCTTGCCTTGCAAGTCAAAGCTGCTTTACTACTAACGCCGACTCATCTGCTTTCGGCTAACCAATTATTACTATCTCTTTTTACCAAAATTACTATATCTCTCTATTCATCTTACTATTTGTATTTGCTCAAATCCAATCAGGGACGTGCCTCTTTGAGGTAGTTGGTGTGCAGTTCCCATCTGCATTAACGTCCCAGCATCCTCGCAAGGGTCGCAAGACTCTTTCAACATTCGCATCATTGATGCATGGTATAGAGTGCTGAAGATCTGGTGGCCACACTTGCCTTATCTCCCCTCCTGAGTATGTGTGAACTTTTGCACCCAGCTCATTTTCTCTTATACTGATGCATTTCTTTCTGCATCTTCTCATCTCTAATTCCCAAGTCTCTGTCACCGAAAGGTTGAGCTGCTTTCTTGACTCAACGACTGGTTCACTGATGTGGCTTTGCTCCCATTCGTTCACCTGCCTGATCAGCACCTTCCCAACTTATTGGCTATAACGCTTTTCAGCCCCTCGCGTCTCCCTACATATTGCTGATGGTCTGGTTCCATCCATCAACCTGGACTACCACTCTGTGTCCTCTACTGCCGTCGATGAAGAGCTTATGGATGTATTAGCTAGTCAAGATCTTTTTCCAAGTCACTTTACCTCTGATGCCTTACTCTACTCACCTCTACTACTCTCCCCCTTATCAAGATGTCCAGAACATCTTGTGTTAGGTAACGCCCCACTCTGCCATACAAAAAGGTGCGTCTGTTGGCCTGATATCAACAGCTAATCGCTGATGGCCAGGGCGAGAAATTAAACAAACAAACAATACTAATGCGTACCCCTAGGGGTATTTTTATATTTGGAAAACAGGCCCTCCGGAGCGTGCCCCATACTGATGCGTCTCTAGGGGTATTTTTATATTTGGAAAACAGGCCCTCCGGAGCGTGCCTATACTGATGCGTCCCCCTAGGGGTATTTTTATGTTTTTAAAACAGGCCCCCCCGCAGCGTGCCCTATACTGATGCGTCCCCTAGGGGTATTTTTATATTTGGAAAACAGGCCCTCCGGAGCGTGCCTATACTGATGCGTCCCCCTAGGGGTATTTCTATGTTTTTAAAACAGGCCCTCCGGAGCGTGCCCTATACTGATGCGTCCCCTAGGGGTATTTTCGAGCAACATAGCATTGGCAAACAGCAACAGATCCCTTACTATTTGGTAGGGTCGTGTTCCTGGAGTCTTTGGCGATAAACTAGCGCAACCATAGGCCAAAAAGCGAACCGAAAAACGCGCAAACTCACGCCTGTTCAAAGTTGCCCCACCCCGTTCAAAGTTACCCCGGTTTACCCTATAGCTAAGCGAATTATTATTTTGTTACAAATATAGGTACTGATAGGCCTCTGACTGAGAAAAATAACAACAGCAAATATAGATTCAAATTTGGGAAGAGTACTCAGGGTGGAAAACGTTAACAAAGACGACTGAATTGGTATGAACCGACTGCTCCCGATTTCTAGATTATTATTTTACACATCAACATATAATTGCCGCCTGCTACATTCAACTTTTCGGTTTGTGTTCAATTCAAATCCTGTAAAATCAACGGCGGAGGCCCAACTGGGGAGATCTCGAATTGTAATTTTGAACACAGACACCAAATGTCGCATCAAATAACCGCTGACGATCTCTTCATTATTATTTTACACATCCACATCTAATTACTGCATGCTACATTCAGCTTTACCTCAGATACGTGTTTTTGGTCTCGGACCAAATCCTGTAAGCAGTGCGCACCCAAATTGTAAACTTTAAAAAATATGAACGAATGCGGTATCAAACTACTGCTTTTGACTTTTAGATTAGTGTTTTACACACTTACATACCAGCACATCCATAACCAATTACTGCATGCTACCTGAGATTACGCGATGTAGTTATATCGCCTTACTATATCGATTACCGGCCCATTTCCCCCGGAACCTCAACGAAAACTTGCTATAAAATTTATACGCTTAAGCGGCGTTTATACTCCTACTGAAGACACACTACTGCAGTAGTTTTTCGCCAGTCTCTGCCTCTATTTTACAGGCTGGCGAATATACGCCAACCTTAACCTGAATCACATACACTACTGCAGTAGTCAGAGCAGAATAGAAAACAGCCGCGACGGCTCCCGGTGTAAAACTAAAGCCAATGAAAAAAAGAAGAAAAAAAGAAATAATTCTATTTTTCCCACGGGAGCTATACGAGGAAATGATGGATTTAGCTCAGAAAGGCACTAGGATGGCAGCAGAAAACATTTTAGCGTCATGTTCACACCCAGAACCCGTCAACAACCATTCAACACCAGAAACGTATGCAGGCTCGACCGTTTTGGTAGTGATCGACGAAGATATGGACGTAATCACCCGGACAGAAGCTTTTGCAACATCTGACAACACCTATCTGTCTTATTTTATTAATAAACTTGGAGTGGAACTCAAGTTTTGCCTAAAAATAACGGACCGACTGTCGTCGGGAGTGAAAAGTTGCTGTATTCTGTTGAAAAATGTCTGCTGATCGTACTAAAAACAAAAAATGTTCTGCTGGTGCCCAGAAACCCACTTCATACCTCAAATGCTTTTGAAAGTGCAAAAAACCGCACCTAAATGCGCCTCTCCGGCGACCTACTGCAGTAGGAAAGAGAAAATTTTCTATTTACTACTGCAGTAGTTTTTCCTACTGCAGTAGCTACTGCAGTAGGAGTATAAACGCCGCTTTAGACTAGGGATGGCCAAAGCACGTCCGCGCGGCGCGGAATAGAAAATACAAAATCACAGCCAAAAAGTGGTCCAAAACGGTTTTTGCAACTTCAAGCGCAAATGCTTTTTTGTGCTCCGTTATTGATAGGGGGATGTGATATATTTATATGAAACAGAGTGTGAGCTATCGAATAAGATGCATTTTGAACCATAATTCGGTCGTTAAAGGGCATTTTGCTCTCGAAAACTGAATTCGTCGTTTTTCAATGGCCATTTTCTGCTAAAAGGAGAGTTGATTCAAATTTTGTTCAACCGGATTTAAAATCAGCGCAACTCGTTACCTATATATCACCGCTTTTTTCTTTCCGCACTTCGGCATGGTCCCCACAAATTTGATTCTTTCTTAACTACTGAAAATGGGCATTTTCGTGGATTTTTTTCATGTTCCTCGTTGTGAAAAAACGACGAATTCGGCGCAAGATGTTCAATCGGTTCCATGTACAGTAGACTTTAAACTTTCGAATGATATAAGAATTTGCTCTCTGCTCTTTGCCGTTAACCCCACAAACGGTGTTGAAGTTTCTGTAACCCTTAATTTTTGCCATTTCAGGCTTTTATTGTACCCAACACTTGCAATCATACTTTTTCGCATTAATTTAGCTGTGCGACGAATATTCACATCTTTCTAGTAGATTTTAAACAATCAAGTTGGTTTCACCTACGTAACTCGCGCCATAGAAAATTAGCCACCACTGGGACGGCGACCAAGTTATAAACACTAATTTACGCGATTTGACCCACGCGGCTGTTTTAAACCCGCATTTCTCCGATTCTTCATGAAATTAAGTGCGGTTTTTTTGCGTAAATAATCGCATCCGGTCATGCTGTTGCCGTTTTAACATAAATTTTTTGCTTGTAGCGCGAGTTATTCAAATCTGTTGCCCATATTTTAAGATGGTACCAAGTGCGCCATACAAAAGTTCGTTGCAGACAGACGTTTTTAGATCGCGTTTTTCTAATTTTTCATTGAATCAAGTGCGGTTTTTTGCGTAAATTATCCCATCCGGTCATGTTATCGGCGGTTTTAGCATAATTTTTTTGCTGCAGCGTGAATTTTTGAAAACCATTGGCCATACCTACATAGACGTACCGTACATTCGTGCCCAATGCCAGATCGGTAGGCCATTGCCCTAGCTACAGAATAAGCACAGTAAAGATTGGGAACGAAACCCAAGGACGGTGGCCCAACCAACCAACCCAACGACACTAATCACTAACCGGGCCCAATAAGCTACCTACTACTCCAGTCCAGAGGTAACAGGTTGCAAAGGAGAGGTCGCTTCCTCTAGACAAAGGCATTGCTGACGTTCAGTTAAATACGCTTTTAGCCAGTGTAACAGGTTTCCTGAGATTCCACTTGTTGCTTGGGAAGCGCTGAAGACTGCTTCTTCACCTTGTTGACAGGCTTAGACTTGGTAGCATAGACGGTTCCGATCCAATCCGATCCGATCTGGCGGGGGCCGTACGATGTACAGCCCTACGATCAGACCTGCACGGTCCATTTCGTGACCCCTGATATCGTCATCTCGGACGTTTGCCCTTCTTTCACTGCCAAGCCACTCTAGCCATGCTGTTGGGCGCCAGGTACTAAGAGAGTGCCTGGCGTGGTGACGTCATGGTGCTGTCAGCTCCCAACGGCCGCCCGGCCACTGGCACTAAACCGGTATTGGCCTTTGCTGGTCTCTCAGACGGCTCCCGACGTCGTGACGTCGTTGATCTTCCCTCCAACGCGGCATGCTTTTGGAGCGGCTTTCGGTGCAACGGCAGATCCAGTTGGTTCCCATTTTACCTACTCGCTGTAACCAGTTTTCGGTGGCCTGGGTGGAACTTTATGCCGACGACCAACTCTTTGGCCTTTTCAAGAAACTTGCCCCGCCGAGTGGATGAGCGCACGACGTCGCGCACAGTTGCCATGCGGCCTAAACCACTACACCAACTGTGCCGGCATGCATAGACGGTTTCCCTTGGCATAGCTGTATATCTTTAGTCTCGATCGCCACCTCGATAGTGCGAGCAATGAGAGTTCATCACCTTTGATCTTGAATAAAGCTTTGAGAACGGCTTCGTTGTTGACTGAGCAGATGAACCGCATGTGCAATGCGTCATGCTGGGCGTCCTTGATGGAGGCAAAGTCACATGTGTGTTGCCTAATCCTTACCACTAGTTCTTGAATTGTCTCTCCAGGCTTGCGTTGCATGTCACTCCAGAACTTGAATCGCTCCTAGACAATGAAGCATTTGGAATCAAACTGCTCCTTCATGAAAGCCGTGTTTTCATCCAGAGTCAGTTGATTGACGTGCTTGGGAGAATGCTGTTGAATGGTCAAGTTGGAGAGCAACTTGTAGATTTCTGAAGCTTGGTTGGTGAGGTTGAGGAATACTTGAGCTCTTCTTTCTGGAGATACAGAGTGAGCTCCGAGGCACGCTCCGGAGGGCCCGTTTTCCAAATATAAAAATACCCCTAGGGATACGCATCAGTATAGGGCTCGTTCCGGAGTCGTATAGTCATAAGAAAGTTAATTCATTAATCTATAGTACATTCCTGACCTTCCCCCCAGCTACACCTAACCCAGAGAATGTCCAATCCAGCTCTTGATTAGGATCATGAGAAGACGGGACCAGGTTGCAGAATAATTCAGATGTCATTGCATCGCAAGAAAATCTCTATTGTATTCTTTGGCCGAGTGAGAGGTGATACACAGGATTCCAAACAAAGGGTTTATTAGGAACAATCGCCCAATAACAACAACCAGCAATAACAACGAGTAAGCAGAGACAGGAGTGGCTCACGAGATACTGTACGAGTCACTAGAGAGGGAGGCAAGACAGTATTAGAGAAGGGTTGAATCGAGTAAGCATACAAGAAAGCACACAGAGAACACCACAGAGCAGGCTGCTCTAAGGGCACGCCTACACAGCCTATTACTACAACCTACAACACAGGTACGGTACCTACGTACGTAGATTAGATTGCATTGTTAAGTTTATACTGTATGTTCTTTGTTGCTATGTAACCAACCCAAACGCAAGCACGCGTTTTATATGAAGCCACGTTCGGAACTGATGGAGCCTGTACTGAGAA
>JASANB010007729.1:0-13274 GCA_030248155.1 Sabatieria punctata | reverse complement strand
ATAGAATCCGATAGCCATCTATGGCTACTCTCAAAATGAAACTGGAAGTTCGGAATTTGCCGATCAGCAATTTCAGTTTCATTTTGAGAGTAACCATAGATATTGCATCCAGAGACTACTGTGTTCATCAATGGCTACATAGCCATCTATGGCTATGTAGCCCTTTATGGCTAAAAACGATTGAGCCATTTTAGCATTGGAAGGCTACCAAGTAGCCCATAGGTGGCTATGTAAAATTCGACCGACCTTCTATGGTTACTCTCAAAATGAAACTGAAATTCGGAATTTGCCGATCAGCTATTTCAGTTTCATTCATTTGGGAAATAAACCATAGATAGACACTATCGAATTTTTGTGTAGCCATCTATGGCTACATAGCCATCTCATCCTTGGCCCTATGCTCGAGCACGTAACTAAAAACGGTTGAGCCATTTTAGCCATAGAAGGCTACGTAGCCATAGATGGCTATGTAGCCATCTATGGCTACTCTCAAAAATGAAACTGAAATAGCTGATCGGCAAATTCCGAATTTCAGTTTCATTTTGAGAGTAGCCATAGATGGCTATCGAATTATAAAACATAGCCATCTATGGCTACATAGCCTTCCATGGCTAAAATGGCTCAATCGTTTTTAGCCATAAAAGGCTCACATAGCCATAGATGGCTATGTAGCCATAGATGGCTACACAAATTCGATAGCTATCTATGAGCTACAAAAAATCTCAAAATGAAAAAACTATCAATCAAGCAATCCACTGCGAATTTTAGTTTCATCTTGAGAGTAGCCATAGGAGATGGCTTATCGGATTCTAATGTGGAGCCATCTATGGCTACATAGCCATCTATGGCTATGTAGCCTTTTATGGCTAAAAACGATTGAGCCATTTTAGCCATAGAAGGCTACGTAGCCATAGATGGCTATGTATGCATAGATGGCTACGTAAAAATTGACATTTTGAATATGCAAATTTTTTATGCAAATTTTCTAACTTTTTAACGCTGCTTCATACTTTTTCAAATGTAGGTACTCAATCAAAAAGCTCTCGCTTGGCTAAGTCTGATATGATGGTCCCGTTCGTAAACTATTTGATACAGAACGTAGCTACTAGTTAAAATTAACTTGGAAACGTGCCTCTTCTTTGTGAAAGCTGAAGGGAAATCGGCAGCTTCACCTTCTTCCACTCCAAATCGGCCGATTCTCGGGATAGTCCCCCTTCCCCCCCCCCCACTTCGGCAAGACGATTTAAGGTAGATCAAAGTGGTGTGGCTGGAAGGAGAGAGTTTGTTGAAGACAGTGGAGAAGTTGTGAGAAGAGTGGGAATCGTGGAAAGCTGAAGGAAAATCGGCAGCTTCACCTTCTTCCACTCCAAATCGGCCGCTGACCTCATTCTCAGGATAGTACTTCGGCGAAGATTGATGATGTGCAAATCGTGAGTGGCGGGCTGGATGATCGAAATGGTTCTGGTACGATCTGGAAGTCAGCGAATGGCAGAGGTGGCCTGGAGGATGAAGACGATTTTAGATTCAGTAGAAGGTGCCAGTACCTGAGTGATTTGAATTTGGCGCACTTCTTACTGATGACAAATCTTCCCGGTTAGGGTCCCACCACGAAAAGTCATAACATTCGGTCCTGTCATGTGAGGGGCTCATTGGGAACCATCAGAAAACTACTGCAATCGGAGTTTGGTCTGCCCAAACGGGGTAGCCATAGAGGGCTAAGTAGCTATCTATGACTACAAAGGCAGGCCCCGCTCCTTTCAGCCAAATATGTATCAACATAGCCATGTATGGCTATGTAGCCATCTATGACTACAAAAACAGGGTCCGCTCACTTTTAGCCATACCCCCCCCCCCCCCCCCCCCCCGCCCGCCCCCCCCCCCGCCCGCGGCCCCCCGCCCCCCCCCCGATGGCTACGTAGCCATAGATGGCTACATAGCCATAGATGGCTAAGTAGCCATAATTGGCCCCCCCCCCCCCTCCCCTTCCTCCCCCCCCTAGCCGGTGCCACCCTCCCCCATGCCCGCTTACCTGCCTTGCCCCTTGCTAAACCAAGGCCCCCCTTTACCTTACCATCCACTATACGCGTTTGGTTGTGGCGTCTCTCCTTTGTGCCTCTGCGCACTCGCCCCGGGCCCCGTCTTTTTAATTTCGCCCGCCCCTAGACGGCCTGTAGCCATACATGGCCACCTAGCCATAGTTGGCTATGCTGTGGAAGAGTAGTAGCCATAGAAGGCTAAGTAGCCATAGAGGGCTAAGTAGCCATAGAGGGCTAAGTAGCCATGTATGGCTAAGTAGACGTTCAATAGCCATCGATGGAACATCATAGCCATAGTCGGAGAGGTAAGCCATAAAAGGAACCGATTCGTCTATGGCTTAGTCTCTCTGACTGCCCTCAGGAATTTTTTGGAAGAAGTTTGTATAGAAAATTATGATAAAAATATACCTTGGATTAGGTGTAAATGAGCTCAGAATAGCTTATTTTAGCTTATTTTAATGAAAAACAAGCCAAAAAACCTTGATTTTAGCAAAAAATCGGACTTTTTGGCTTACCACCCCCTCAGCCCCCCCTCAGGAGCTCCTACCCCCCTTCAGCCCCCCCTCAGGAATTGAAAATTCTACCCCCCCTCAGCCGAAATGCTAGCCCATGTCTGACCGAACCCATACCGAAAAATACGTAGGTATTTTTGGGAATACCTACCCAATAAATACCTACCGATTCCAGGTATTTTAATATTAAGGGAAGCGCGTTTGCGCTTTCCCGGTGTAGTTATTGTTACCGCGGTCCATACTAAAAATTGTTTTCGTAGCATTCGAGGAGGGAGCAAATGCGCTTCTCTTATTATGTCGGAGTTTGACCAAATTTGAAAAAAAGTGCCAAAAAAGGGTATTTTTTCGGCCATACTTTTTAGCGTAACTTTTGTGTTTGTGGACCGATTCCTCTAATATTTGCAGGCATTGTAATTTGAAGTTTTTCCTATCTTTTGCTGAAGATTTGAGATAAATTAGTTGATTCGTTTTCGAGCAGTGGTCATTTGAAAAAATGCTCTCGAGGGAGGGGGGGCTGGCGAAAAAACAAAATGGTGGTTTTCGGCTTTTTTATGGTATTTTTCACGGTAATATATCAACATGTTGTACATCAAAAGTTTGGAAAAATTCTGAATTTTCTATTGGTGCAGTCAGTTTTTGGCTATTGTTTTTCGTTTTTGAGTTAAAAATTTTCTTAATTTTTGAAAATTGCCAGTAAAACCAACTAATGGTTTAAAGGTCACCATGGATCGGACCTGTTACGTTTTGTTAAGCAATGTGTGTAGTTTCATATTACGTGTGGCAGAATTGCATACTAATCCGGGATCAAAAGTTATGGCCGATTGAAGCACTAAAAATGGTCAAATTTTGGACACTTTTTTCGAAATTTTTTTTACTTTTTGATTTTTGAAGCGGGGAAGAGGGTTCCGCGATCTGGGGAAGGTCTCGAGGTCTGGGACTTTTAGGTTTTGCTAAGGAATGATTGTAGTTTGAAACTAAGGGTCGCAGACGTTTTTTCGACTCCGGGATCAAAAGTTATGAAACATTGAAAAATAGTAAGAGTCGGTTTTTCTTGGTTATAAGACCCTGTGTTCAGGACATGATAATCTGGGTAAGAAGTTTTGTGATTTGGCTCAAAATTTGTGTCAGGATGTAAGGACACAACATAAACAAATTTTAACATTTTTGGGCGAAAATTAGAAAAAAAATTTTTTTGGACTTTTTGCCGTATTTAGCTCATAACTGTAGTAAAGGTGAACGTACAAAGGTGGGGATTACATATTATGAATGAGAAAGGGCTGTTCTTTCCAACGGCACACAGAAAGCTGGGATCAGAAAGCTCTAAAGTTATTTACGTCGGATTTTGGACAAAATTGTAGAAAATGCAAAACACCGTATTTTGGGCTATGCTTTTCAGCATACGTTTTGTATTTGTGGACCGATTGCTGTAATATTTGGAGACATTGTAGATTGAGGTTTTCTCTATCTATTGGTGAAGATTTGAAGGAAATTCGTTGATTCGTTTTGGAATACTGATCAATTGAAAAAATGCTGTCGAGGGCAGCTGAGGAAGAAAGAAAATGGTAGTTTTCGGTGTTTTTGAGCTAATTTTCAGGGTTATATATACATCAAAACTTTCTGAATTTTCCGTTGGTGCAGTCGGTTTTTCGATACTGTTTTTTTCGTTTTCTAGTTAAAATTTTTTTAGTTTTTGAGCTAACCATCACTTTTGCTTTTTGGTGCAAAGGTTCCCAGCTATGAGACCTGTCAGGTTTTGTTAAGCAATTTCTGTCGTTTCATGCTACTGTGGTAGAGTTGCAGACTACCCCGGGATAAAAAGTTATGGGCCATTGAAGCACTAAAAATGGTCAAATTTAGGACACTTTTTTCGAAATTTTGTCATTTGTAGATTTTTGGAACCGGGGAAGAGCCTTGCGGAGCCGGGGAAGAGCCTGGGGAAGCTTTGAAGATCAGGCAATTTCAGCTTTTGATAAGGAATGAGTGTAGACTAAGGGTTGTAGAGGTCTGTTCGATACCTGTATCAAAAGTTATGAAAGGTTGAAGTATGGTAAGAGTCGGTTTTTCTTGGTTAGGAGACTGTCTTCAGGATATGATAATCCGGCTAAGAAGTTTTACGATTTGGCTGAAATTCATGTTTGGATGCAAGTAGACAATACAAGCAAGATTTTGACATTTTTCCCTGAAAATTCTAAAAAAAATTTTTTCGGACTTTTTCCTGTATTTGGGTAAATATTTAAAATAGATTTACATGGGCAACAGTGGAGAACACACTGTAAATCTAACAGGACGGTCTGGGTGGACCTGTCTCAATGCACGTTTCCTCTGGATGAAAACGGCGTCATCACGGTAGCAGCTTTGAGTGACTACTTGGTGGCAATCCAGATTAGAGATGTGCACGGCCGGGACCGATTTTGATGATATATAAAGAACAACAGAATACAAAAAAGAACACCTTGATTAGCTTAGCACTGCGCCAAATGAATTCAAAATACCCGTCATTCTACCGTGTGCAGAATAATTTTAACAGTAATTTCAGCCTTGGCGCCGTTCGTATACAAGGCTTTAAAAAGGGTGTCAACCACTGCCCTGGATATGTAATGTACATTGTGTATGACGCATTGTGTACATCAATGACAAAAACCCCAATATGGCAAACAACCCAATACTAGTTCGCACTCTAATTAAAAGAAAGCATAAATTTAAATACGCTGTTTTAAAATGCCAATTTCCAAAGCTTAATTTGAAATTTAGCTTTTAATCTGAAAATTCACGCCAAATTTTCAAAAATTTAGTAAGACAATGCAAAATTAACGGGCCAGACAGGGCCGGGCCCGATTTTGATGCCCGCCGGGCATGGCGGGCCGGGCATGCCTCACCTGATCGGCCCGCCAGGCCGGGCCCGGCCAGAAAAAAGGTGCCCGTGCACATCTCTAATACAGATCACAAAAGGGTTGAGCAGTAGAGAAACACAAGAAAAGATCGTAGCAGAAAAAATCGGTCGATTTGACGCCATTCCTTCAGATTGCACAGGCAGACGAAACAGCGCGCCAAGATGCTGTCAAGATTTCTTCCAATCCAGCCAGGGCAGATCAGCGCGCCTCAGTCTTGGAGTCCTCGCAAGTACAAGAAGACTGCTCCAGCAAAGGGGCAAAGCTTCAGCTGCGAAGAATTCCACTGCAGGAGGATAGAAGGGCCAGTGACACTCAGACCTGCTCAGCATGAAGTAGAAGTCATACATGTAACAAGGGGTCTGGGGGGTCTGCCCCCCACCTGACTTAGGCCAGACCCCCCGGATGGGGATCCTCCCCCGAGACGATTTTCCCGCCCCCCCCCTCCGACTTTTCTGGCAAGTAATTTTTTGAGCAAATTTTAGCGATTTTTTACAATTTCAGACACAAAAATTTGCAAAATCGCCATCAAAACAGCACTTTTTAGCTGTATTTCAGCCCAAATTAGCGATTTTTGGGGATTTTTAGCCAAAAAATTGCGATTTTTTCGATTTTTGAGCGTTTTTAGTGCCCGACCCCCTCCCAAAATTTTGGCTCAGAGCCCCCCGGCCGGCGCCAGACCCCCCAACTCCCCTCCCCCTTCGGCGGATGACCTGTTACATGTATGGTAGAAGTGGTCATCAGCATACATGTCGTTGGGTTTTTCCGTGGGGGGGAACTTTTTGAAATCCCAAATAGGGTTTTGGGACCAAGTCCAAAGTGGGTTTTGCGACCTTTTCTTGGGGTCCAAAACTGGGTTTTGTCGACCTTTTTTTGGGGTAAAAAGTGGGTTTTGTGGACCTTTTTAGGGATTCTGGGGCGAAAAATGGCTTCAAAACCCTATTTGGACCGAAAAAACCTTAAAACACTGTTTTTGCATTAAAAATGCCTTAAAAACCCTGTTCCGGTTGAAAAAAATTCCTTAAAAACCGAATATTGAAGCAACGAATGTAATAAAAAGCTGTTTTGCGCTCAAAATACGTATTGAATATGAGTTTCAGCGATAAAATACAGATTGAAATGCGTTATATTGACTAAAAACAGTTCAGAGAACCCTAATTTCGATTCTGAGGCACGCGCAAAACCCTGTTTTGACTTATAAGATTACTAAAAACCCTATTTAGTGATTTGAATGCAGTTCTTGAACCCTGTTTAGGGTTTCTAATCAACCTAAAAACCCTCTCTAGGCTTTCTAGCCAGTGCTAAAACGCTGTTTAGAGTTTCAAAGTAACCTAAAAACCCTAATCAGGCTTTGAAAGTAACCTGAAAACCCTAATCAGGTTTGAAAAACCCTAATCAGGGTTTCAAAGTAACCTGAAAACCCTAATCCGGGTTTAAAAGTAACCTGAAAACCCTGTTTAGGGTTTCAAAGTAGCCTAAAAACCCTAATCAGGGTTTGGAAGTAACCTGAAAACCCTGTTTACGGTTTCAAAGTAACCTGAAAACCCTGTTTAGGATTTCTAAGCTTTACAAAACCCTGTTTTGGGTTGTATGGTAGGCGAAAACCCAATTTTGTGCTGCAGAATGTATTGTCTGGGCTAAAATTTCCTTTACTTCGTAATCCAAAAGGGGGTTTTCAGGTCCCCCCAAAATCCGCTGGGGGGGGACTTTTGCCGAAAAATCGGGCTTGGGTGGCCGCCCCCCCCCCCCTTTACCCCCCAATGACATGTATGGTCATCAGCCTAGAACAGAATCCTGTCCAGCTAGAGGACAGCAATGTCGATCTTGTGGGAAAATCGGGCACAACAGCAAAGTGTGCCGATCCGGCCAGAACAGGAACCGAACGATCAGACAACGTGATGTCACATCCAGAAGAGGTGGACAGTCCAGCGTTCATAGTCTGCATCATACACTACAATGTGAGGTGTTTATCGAGTCAGACCAGGACAAACCAGAAAGTCCGCTGTCGATGTTGGTAGACACTGGTTCAGACGTTACTGGCATCACTGAAGCAGAGTGGGACAGACACTTCCAAGGCACAAGTGTAGAACCTGCTGCTGCGTTGACAAATTCGACACTTGCAGTGCATGGTCAGTTCAGAGCACAGTTAACCTGTTGAGGGCGAACCATACAGCTACCGGTGTATGTGTTCAAGCAGGATTGCAACAATACATTGGGTATGAATGCGTTGCGTGCCTTGGGCAATGTGTGTATTTATATCGACATGAATACAACACAGATCTCCACACCGAAGTGTGCTGCTGTGGCTCACACAGAAGAAACTGGACCACAGATGAGGTCAGAGCCTAATGATTCTGAGCAATCGTTAGCTTCCTGCAAGGCAGCGTGCCTGCTACCCCTCCTTCAGGGGATGTCGAATTTGACAAAGTCAGAGATTGGAACCTACACGGGGGTTCAAGCACAAGATTCGACTGAAACGAGACATGGAACCGCCAACCAAGCATCCAGTGAGGTCGATCCCAGTCCGCTTTGAGCAACGTGCCAAGGAAGCGGTGGAACTGTTGGAGCGTCAGGGAATCTGGGAATGAGTTGGTCGCAAAAGCAGATGATCCAGGGTCAGTACGGATTACTTCGGACCTCAGCCCACTCAACAAGGACATCGATCCATTGCTGTATCCTCTTCCAAACATCCAAGATCTACTGTATAACAAACTCAGCGAGGCCGCAGTGTTCAGTAAGCTGGACCTGCTGAAGGGTTATTTCATTGTAGAGCTGGATGTTGAGAGCAAGTTGCTGACAACTACTGCAACGCCATGGGCTGCTACGCTTACAAGAAGCTACCCATGAGCCTGAAAGACTCAGCAGCTGAGTTCCAGAAGCTGGCGCATGACACATTGAAGGTTTACCAGGCTGCCAACCATACATCGATGACATACTGGTGTTTGGCAAGAATCGTCTAGAGCATGATGAGAGCTTGTGACAAGTTCTGATGCGGCTCTATGAGAAGAATTTGCTGCTCAATCTGCGCAAGTGCCTCGTTGCTCAGCCGTCAATCAAGTTTCTTGGTCATCTGATTTTGAGAAGATGTGTCAAGCCTGATCCAAGAAAAAGGTGGAATCTCTATGGCAGAGGGCACCACCCAAGAACATCAAGGATGTGCAAAGTTTCTTTGGTGCAGTGAACTACCTGAGCAAGTTCGTACCCTCTCTGTGCGACAAGCTTGAACCAATTCGAGCACTCACCCAGGCTAACATGAAGTTCGAGTGGGGTTGGGAGACTCAGAACGCGTCAACCAAGTGAAGGAGCTCATCTGTGGACCCAAGGGACTCCATCTAAAGATGTTCGATCCCTTAAAGACAACCTTTGTCACTACCAACGCATCTAGTTATGGCATTGGTGGGATGCTCTCGCAAGTCCACTTTGGCCAGGAATTTCCTGTCGCATTTGGCCATCACACGCTCGATTCCACTAAGGGACCATCAGTAAATGTTTAGGCCGCCCGCCAACCCTCGCCCGGCCATTGGGAGATGGCCGCTGGCCGCTGGCCGGCCGATTGTAAGTTGATACTTGACAAACACATGTGGGAGGGCGCTAAGAACAGCTATACAATGCAGAGCTCAGGCGCGCCCACACAGATGGTATAATAGCTGTCAATCTAATCTGCTGACGGCCGCTGGTAAGTATTGGCTCTATGGGTGGCCAGCTGCTGTCAGAGGTCACAGGTCAGATTACAACTCTGACAGCTCCAGCCATCTCTCGTTGGCCGCTGGACATTGGCCGGCGGCCTAACTCATTTACTGACAGTCCCTAAGCGGAAGTGGGACACGACAGAGAAGGAAGCCTATGCCGCGATGTTCTTCTGCGAGTACTGGGAGAAGTATTTGCTGGGACAGCACTTCACGTTGAGAACAGATCATCAAGTGCTGCAAGCACTTCTGCATTGACAAGTGAATCAACGCAAATCGCAGAAATTTGAGCGCTGGGTTCATTGTCTGAATGTGTTTGACTACACAGTTCAGTATGTGCATGGTGACACCAACCACATGGCTGATGTTCGGTCCAGACTCCAGAATGAACCTGAACATTGTGATGCAGTTCGCTGTCTAAATTCCGAGGGCTATTCAGTGAAAACGTTCCAACGTGCACTGAGTAACGATCCTGTCCTGAGCTTGATCAAGCAGTACTGTGAGGAGCATTGGCCTAAACAGAGCAAGCTGCCTGCTGATTTTTAGATAACATTTCCGCTAAACTGGGTAAAAAATACCGATTACCAAATACCTGGGTATTCCCAAAACAATCGGTATACCAGGCATGGGTGTTTATTAAAATACCTGGAAACGGTAGGTACAGGGTCTGCCAAAAAAAACAACCCAGCAGATTTTTCTCTGTAGCAACTGCAAATCTACGACCGATTTGAATGAATCCTTTTTTAAATGAAAGATAAATAAATCCTTAAAAGACTGCTGAAATTTTCATTAAGGTACTCTGCTTAGTTCCTGAGATATTGGCTCTCAAATCAAAACAGTGATTTTCGCAGTGAACAAGAGGGATTTTTTTATTATTCTTCACTTCGTAATAAAACGGATTCCTGCTACTGCTAAGGGTAAGGGCTATTGGAGGCTTTACTGGTGACACAGAAACCCGGTTTACTTCAACACTAAAGTATCATTAGCCCCAGCAGTATAAAGCTGATTCGGAAAGGAATCTGCTTTAATGGGGCGAAACTCAATTCAACACATGAAATCTATTATTAACCCATTGTAACCAACGGCCAAATTTGGATACATTTGGTCATTTTGCGATACTTAAAGTATCGTATCTGCGATACATTTCAGAAGTATCGCCGATACTTTTGAAGATCCGATACTTTTTACATAGGGCCAAAACGCGGCCAAAATATGTGCGATGCTTTCCAAAAAGTATCGCAATTTGGCCAGCGAAAAGTCGACAAAATTCCAGTGTATGTATCGCGGCGGTCTATACGATACTTTCGGCTCAAATCAAAAACAAGTAGTACTACTCCTGTAGGAGTAGGTAGGTTACAAAGGGTTAATTCTGTGTTGGATATGTGGTCAATAAAATTTCAAAAATTTGCTATTATTATGAAATGCAACGGAATCGCTCTTGTTCTTTGCCAAAATCTGTTTCGACTTAGAAGGCAAATATCTCAAGAACTAAACTGTGAATCTCAATAAAAATTGCACCAATCTTTGAAGAATTTATCAATCTTTCATTCAAAAGGATTAATTCAAATAGGTTGAGCTTACATGGTTGCAAAAGTAAAAAAACCTGCTGGGTTGTTCTTTATCACTCTTATTCATTGCCAAAATATCTGTTTTGACTTTTAGGACAAATATCTCAGGAACTAAGCAGGCTATCTGAATAAACGTTACACCAATCTTTCAAGAATCTATTTATCTTTCATCTACAAAAGGATTCATTCAAATCGGTTGAGATTTGCGGTTGCTACAGCAAAAAATCTGCTGGGTTGTTTTTTTTGGTGGACCCTGTGATTACTGTTGATTGGGTATACCGAACCCATACCGAAAAATAGGTATTTTTGGGAATACCTACCCAATAAATACCTACCGATTCCAGGCATTTTAATAAATCTCTGCAAAGTATCCCCTATCACAATAGTGGATATATGAATAAAGGTGTAGTTATTGGAGTCAGTATCCAAGATGTAAAGAGCAGGATATCAACTGTTTAGCTCCAAAGCCCAACTAGCCAATAACTACACCCGCGCAAAGGCAATCGCCACGGCACTGCTGAATGCGTCTGAGTCGTGTGGATCTTGTGTTGCGCTTATGGCTTACTAACGCCAGTTGTTTTCTGTTCTATGGATCGATTCTAGGTCCATATGCCCCCCACCATGGAATAAGGTAGCATCCATGGGCACGGTTTTTTTTGGGCTCGGCCAGGCTCAGCAGGCCTTTCAGCAGAGGGATATCCACCCGGCATCAAAATCCAGCCCGGCCCATAGGTTTTTGCTTTGTCTAACTAAAGTTTTGAAAATTTGGTGAATTCTCAAATTGAAAGCTAAAATTAAAGTTAAGCTTTCAAAAGTAGCATTTTAAAACAGAAAAACGAGTGTGTATTTCTATTTTGTGCTTAATTTTAATTTCGCTCTAAAATTTCTGCTGTGCATGCCCCACACGGCCGGCCCGGCCCGCCTCTCAAAAATTGATCCCGGCCAGGCGTGCCGAAAAACCTAAATGGGCAGAGCTGTTGCTGGTGGGGGGCGATGATCGCAGAGGGCCCAAACCAGGCCAATTTTGGGTGGGGGAAGACCTCTTTTAATCATACATGGGCCGGGAGTGTGGGGGTATACCCCTCCCCTCGCCCCCAGAGGGAGAAAATTTTCGCTTATTTAAGCCAAATAGGCGTTTTTTGGCCTTTTTTCTGGACCCCCCCCCAATGTCTCCATTCCCCCTCCGGATTTTTCCTGCCCATGTATGCTTTTAATGTATACTAACAAGAATATTAAAAAAAAATTTCTAAAAAATTCATCAGCCAGTCAGATTAGAAGTGAGCCAAGTGTACTGTTTCCCAGCAAGTTAATAACAAATAGCAAGCTAATTAATTTTTGTGCGAAATCGGGTAGCAAATAGCAAATTCCTAGCAAGTTAATTTTGGGCAAACCACCGCCTAGCAAGTAAATAGCTAGTTTATTTCGGATTGCGGGAGTGAGAAATTTGCTAGGAATTTGCTAGCAATTTACTAGGAATTTACTAGGCTTTAGACATATTCATCCATTATCCCTATCTTTCCCCGCTTACCTGGGACATGATATTCTGCCAGGATATACTTTATACCCAAGATTGGTTACGCTACAAATATAGCTAAAGTAGGGCTATAGCGAAAGCGAAGTGTATGGACAAAAGTCAGTCTCTAGGCTGACAGTAGATTCGGCAAGTAGAAAACTACTGAATGTGTTCATGTTAAGAATAAAGTTAGAGAAAATTCTTGCCTGTGCTTCTCTTCCTGCTGTTGCTTGTTCAGCTCATTGAAACTGAGACAATGTATAGTTTTGATTCTAAACGGTACCGGAGTTTTCCACTTATAAGACAAATAGGAAAATGCCCAAGTAGGTCACTTTTCACGCCCTTTTGAAGACCGTGATGTTATAATAACTGTGGTGGTCTTATAATCGGAAAATCTCGAAGGCATCATTTGGTTGAACGAAAAATTTGTAGCAAATTCTAGCAAATTGATAGCAAATATATAGCAAATTTCTAGCAAATAACAAGTTAATAAAAAATTAAATGTGAAATTGCGGCGTCTAGCAAGTAAATAGCTAGTAAATAAAATTCCCAACAGTTACAAGCAAGTTAATAGCAAGTTAATTAGAAAATAAATTAACTGGGAAACAGTAGCCAAGTGTTGGTGATAACCTGAAATCTCAGAGAGAGGACCCAAGCGCTGCCCCTCAGAGTTTCCGCAATTTCCGCTCATATGCTTCAGGCTCAGCTAGCCTGTACAAATGACAAGGCGCATCTTTTATTTGGAGCTGTCCATAAACTACATACAACGTTTAGAGAGGGGCTGGGGTAGTCGGTTGAACATCAGAAAAACGTTGCAGGTGTGGGGTTTGGTATCATCGAAAACGTTAACGTTTTTTTAGGTGCCTACCTAAGAAGATTTTGTTGCAACTATATTACAAGGAAAACTCGACCCAGTTCATCTTTCTAACTGCCAAAATGGTAGTTTACTGTTAAAAAATTTAACATGCATTTTGCGAGAAAGTCAACTTAGTTCAAGCAACTTTTTTCGCGGATCCGGCTGGTATCCAAATATGTTAAAAATATATGTCAAACGAACACCAACGGTGCATG
>JASANB010007727.1:0-10678 GCA_030248155.1 Sabatieria punctata | reverse complement strand
GCGGAAAGTGCCTAAATTTGGGGTCAGATTTTTGCACCAGTTATAAGACCCGAGCCTTTTAGTTGGAAAATCTATATTTTACAATTAAAATTCGATGTTCTGCATGAAAAGCATGAAATACACTGGTTTTGATCTTTGCAACAACTGACTGTACGTTTAAGTCTGAATAGCTCAGTTTTAAACAAGTTTTGAAAACTTAGGGAACCTATAAGCTCCAATATGCTTACGGCAACTATCTAAACCTATCAAATCAATAATTTTACCAAGATTACGCAGCTTCTAGAACGATTCTTGAACGACCTGAGTTCAAAAATTCCATATTCATTAGTTATCTTGTAAAAAATAGTCACAAAATAACAGCCTTTCTCATTATATTTTACAAAAATTCAAGATATCAACGTTAGTTTGTTAGAAATGCTTCATATCAAACAGGAGGAACAATCAAAATTATAGAAATATGTAGACAAAAGAAAATGTTTTTACCCATCGTTTATCTAATTTTAGGCGATCTGTTTTCCTATTCAATGGATTGGCAAAGAGGGTGGAGATAGGCAGACTTTATACTGTCGTGCATGTGCATATAGTAACATGGCGGTTTCAAGCGATAATTTTTCCTCGCTGTCTTGTCGCTCTTTTCTTGCCAGCATCCTTTCTACTGCCTTTGTTTGCAGCTTTACCTCCCTTGGTGCCCTATCTTGCATATTTTATTTTTTACATTGTTTTCCGATTTCTCCTCTTTGACCATCGCTGGAATTTCGTGGACTGCTATGCTGAATGCCGGTTCTTTCACTTTCTGTTCTGTCATTCTTGGCTTCCTTTTCTTCAGCACTGGTTGTTTCTTGCTGTTCAAACCGGGGATTCCTTGTGGCGCACCTGCGGCCATCTCTTCACCTTTGAATGTCTTCTTCATCATTCGTACTGCCTGCTGGCGGCTGACTTGACAGAGCGCGGTGCCTCTTCTTCGTCTAGTTGCAGCCAGGGCATTGCCCTTACCATCGTCAGTTTCAACTTTTTGCCGGCCCCGTCACAACGGGCCGGCTATATGTTGGCCCGCTCGTTTTTGTGATTCAAAATTTGCAATGGTTTTGCAATTTTATGTGAAATGCCTCAGATATGTTGTTTGTCTCTAGCCAAAGATGTGCTTTTTATTCCGGTTTTTGAATTGATCGATTAATTAGCGAGAAAATCGTGCAAATGTAATGAGCTCTATAGCCGCCTCTATTATTAAATCTGGGGTGGACGAGCGCAAGCTGGCGTCCCTTATCTATGTAATCTAATCGCTTCTAAGCGCAGCTCTGCCAGTGCGGCAAAGCACACGCTCCTGCTAGGTTAGCCTAGCTCTGTGCTCTTGCTGCATCGTTGTGTCGTTACATGACAGAAAGCCTCTCTTAGCGAGAGCTGCAGTTTCGATGGAGGCACACGACTCTGCTGGGTCCCTTCCTAGCAACCGTGCTTTCCTGTCGCGTCGACAGCATCTGTTCGACGTTAAACTGCATTTTTGTCGGTTTTGGCACCCGATCTTGCCGTGTTCTCCCAGCTCCGTGCTTTTGTTGACACCCGAGCCAGCTAGTGCAGTGGCACACGAATCTGCTGGGTAGTTCCTAGCGCCGTGCCTGTCTGCTGCGTCGACAGCGTCTGTTCGACGTATGGCTGTGTTCGGTGTTAGTCGGCTCTAACACACGATCTTGCTGGGTTAACTGGCTCGGTGCCTTTCCTGACGTCATTTTGATACAAAAACGATAAGGAGTAGCACGAAGTTTTGTGCAGAAAACGCTGGTTCAGAGATTGATTTGACTCAAAAGCAGCAGAAAACGCTGGTTGAGAGCTTGATTTGACTCAAAAAGCAGCAGAAAACGCTGGTTCAGAGATTGATTTGACTCAAAAAGCAACAGAAAACGCTGGTTGAGAGCTTGATTTGACTCAAAAAGCAGCAGAAAACGCTGGTTCAGAGATTGATTTGACTCAAAAAGCAGCAAAAAACGCTGGTTCAGAGATTGATTTGACTCAAAAAGCAGCAGAAAACGCTGGTTCAGAGATTGATTTGACTCAAAAGCAGCAGAAAACGCTGGTTCAAAGCTTGATTTGACTCAAAAGCAGCAGAAAACGCTGGTTCAGAGCTTGATTTGACTCAAAAGCAGCAGAAAACGCTGGTTCAGAGCTTGATTTGACTCAAAAGCAGCAGAAAACGCTGGTTCAGAGATTGATTAAAAGCAGCAGGAAACGGTGGTTCAGACAATGATTTGACTCAAAAACTGCTGGAAACTCTAGTTCAGAGCCGGTTCAGAGCTTTATTTGACTCAAAAGCTGCAGAAAACTATGTTTACTCGCTGGTTCAGACCATGATTTGACTAAAAAGCTGCAGAAAAGGCTGGTTCATGCGATGATTATGACTCAAAAGCTGCAGAAAAGGCTGGTTCATACCATGATTTGACTCAAAATTGCAGAAACTGCTGGTTCATACCATGATTTCACTCAAAAGCTGCAGAAAACGCTGGTTCAGAGCTTGATTTGACTCAAAAGCAGCAGAAAACGCTGGTTCAGAGCTTGATTTGACTCAAAAGCAGCAGAAAACGCTGGTTAAGAGCTTGATTTGACTCAAAAGCAGCAGAAAACGCTGGTTCAGAGCTTGATTTGACTCAAAAGCAGCAGAAAACGCTGGTTCAGAGATTGATTAAAAGCAGCAGGAAACGCTGGTTCGGACCGTGATTTGACTGAAAAGCTGCAGAAAACGATGTTTACTCGCTGGTTCAGACAATGATTTGACTTAAAAACTGCTGGAAACTCTAGTTCAGAGCCGGTTCAGAGCTTTATTTGACTCAAAAGCTGCAGAAAACTATGTTTACTCGCTGGTTCAGACCATGATTTGACTAAAGAGCTGCAGAAAAGGCTGGTTCATGCGATGATTATGACTCAAAAGCTGCAGAAAAGGCTGGTTCATACCATGTGCAGAAACTGCTGGTTCATACCATGATTTCACTCAAAAGCTGCAGAAAACGCTGGCTCATACCATGATTTGACTCAAAACTGCAGAAACCTCTGGTTCATACCATGATTTGACTCAAAAGCTGCAGAAAACGCTGGTTCATACCATGATTTGACTCAAAACTGCAGAAACCGCTGGTTCATACCATGATTTGACTCAAAGGCTGCAGAAAACGCTGGCTCATACCATGATTTGACTCAAAACTGCAGAAACCTCTGGTTCATACCATGATTTGACTCAAAAGCTGCAGAAAACGCTGGTTCATACCATGATTTGACTCAAAACTGCAGAAACCGCTGGTTCATACCATGATTTGACTCAAAAGCTGCAGAAAACGCTGGCTCATACAATGATTTGACTCAAAAGCTGCAGAAAACGCTGGTTCATACCATGATTTGACTCAAAACTGCGGAAACCGCTAGTTCAAACCATGATTTGACTGAAAAGCTGCAGAAAACGATGTTTACTCACTGGTTCAGACAATGATTTGACTCAAAAACTGCTGGAAACTCTAGTTCAGAGCTGGTTCAGAGCTTTATTTGACTCAAAAGCTGCAGAAAACTATGTTTACTCGCTGGTTCAGACCATGATTTGACTCAAAACTGCAGAAACCGCTGGTTCATACCATGATTTGACTCAAAAGCTGCAGAAAACTATGTTTACTCGCTGGTTCATACCATGATTTGACTCAAAAGCTGCAGAAAACGCTGGTTCATACCATGATTTGACTCAAAACTGCAGAAACCGCTGGCTCATACCATGATTTGACTCAAAACTGCAGAAACCGCTGGCTCATACCATGATTTGACTCAAAACTGCAGAAACCGCTGGCTCATACCATGATTTGACTCAAAAGCTGCAGAAAACGATGGTTCATACCATGATTTGACTCAAAACTGCAGAAACCTCTGGTTCATGCCATGATTTGACTCAAAAGCTGCAGAAAACGCTGGTTCATGCCATGATTTGTCTCAAAACTGCAGAAACCGCTGGTTCATACCATGATTTGACTCAAAAGCTGCAGAAAACGCTGGCTCATACCATGATTTCACTCAAAACTGCAGAAACCGCTGGTTCATACCATGATTTGACTCAAAAGCTGCAGAAAACGCTGGTTCATACCATGATTTGACTCAAAAGCTGCAGAAAACGCTGGCTCATACCATGATTTGACTCAAAAGCTGCAGAAAACGCTGGTTCATACCATGATTTGTCTCAAAACTGCAGAAAAGGCTGGCTCATGCAATGATTATGACTCAAAAGCTGCAGAAACCGCTGGTTCATACCATGATTTGACTCAAAACTGCAAAAACCGCTGGTTCATACCATGATTTGACTCAAAACTGCAAAAACCGCTGGTTCATACCATGATTTGACTCAAAAGCTGCAGAAAACGCTGGCTCATACCATGATTTGACTCAAAACTGCAGAAACCTCTGGTTCATACCATCATTTGACTCAAAAGCTGCAGAAAACGCTGGCTCATACCATGATTTGACTCAAAACTGCAGAATCCTCTGGTTCATATCATGATCTGATTCAAAATCTGCAGAAAGGGTTGGTTCATATCATGATCTGACTCAAAGCTGCTCAAAACCCTGTTTCATATGATGACTAGGGTCAAAACTGCAGAAAACGCTGGTTCATACCATGATTTGACTCAAAACTGCAGAAAACGCTGGTTCTCTAAATCTGCAGAGAACGCTGTTTACTCTCTGGTTCAGACCTTCATTTAACCCAAAAGTGCACATTTAAAAACGCTGCTGACCGGCAAATGGGCCGGTCGCAAAATTTCGAAAAATCAAGCGGGCTGGGCCAAGCAAGGTGTAGCCAATGGTGAAACGGAAGGATTCACTCCTGCGCCGGTCCTGTCTCAGTCAGCAAAGCTGTACAGCTCCAGTGTCACAAGGCCACTGAAGACCTTCTATCATTGGAGAATAACTAGTATGCATGTTGTGATTTGTATACTGTATTGTGTCAGGCTTTATACTCTTCCTGCCATCTGAAAGTACAGTATGTTAAGTGTTTCGATGTAACGGTATTGTAAGTCAGTTCTGTTTGCTTTCGATGCTCAGGTCGATGAACGTTTTTCATTTGTTTAATCGGTTTTGTGTTTATACTGTGCATGCGTGTGTTTTAGTGTACATTTATAATGTGTAGAACAGAATATTGCCTTCACTAACAGGCAAGCAGTGCGTTTAGATCAGCTTTGTTACCTTTGGGCCGGCTTAAAATTTCATAATTTAAAATATCACCAAAATGAGCACTGCAGTATGTAATTGAACACCTTTTTTGATATGCTGCTTGTTTTCTGGATGACTACAATCAACCGAACTGGGGCTTTCTTGGCCTCTGTGCTCTCCCGCTTCGCTGTCTTCTTATCTCGGATCTTGTTCAACTTCTTGGCTTTCCTTTCCTCTTTCAATTCACTGCGCTCCTCTCTGTCCAGTCTTTGCGCTTTCTGTTTGCATGATGTCCGTGGGTCACTCTCCGTGCTGTTTTCTTCTGTTCTGACGACATCTGAAAGAGCGTCCAGTGTTCTATTTTAGTATCAAGTCACAGCACTGAGTGGAGGCTTAGGGATCGCCAATACATTACCATTAAATCAGGGCAGCGTTTCTTCTGTGCTTGATCGGCTTGACATAGTATACCCACTACCATGCCTGCAACATACTTGAACAACACCACCAGCACAAAGAAATGTTGTGTGAACGTATTGCTACGTCCTCCCACCTGTCAGCCCAGGTACGACCACGATGGCGTCTGAAACGACCACAGTTTTGTGAAGAGTATGTAAAAGACAGTAGCAGATAGTATACCTGTACCAGCAGTGGATGGCCAGCCGCCACTTCCAGAACGGGCGTGTCTTGATATTATCCAGCTCTTTTGTTGTGAACCGGTGCCTCATTTTCGTACTTCCACTGCAAAGATCTACTGTGATTATTTGATACATGCAAATGCAAGATACAGATCAAGTTATTTCTTTATTGAACGAAATCAGTAAATCAAATTTAGACTCTAAATCTATTCAACCTGCTTGCAAGTCTTACCTTCCCCAGTTTGGATTTGCACCAAGAGTTGAACGGTTTTGAATGCTTTCCATCTTTCTTTTCTATGTGTTCTCAAGACTATGAAATAATGAGTTGCAATTCGGTACAGCACTGAAACACTACGTTTGACACAGAGTTCAGCTGTTGTATTGCGACTAGGCAAAATCAGACAGTGAAGAGTTGTTGTGGGTCGGTTGCCTGGGCACAAATCGATCGCTTGTTCAGTCTGTCTTCCGAGAAAAGAAAGCGAACATGTTGATCTGCTCTAAATGCACTTTTATTTCTCCTCCATTAGCCTCTGAAACCAACGAAGGCGCGTGTTATTTCTATGGCGCGTGTTACGAAGGTGCAACCATACATGTACTAGGGGGGGTTTGGGGGGTTCCCCCCCCTGCGGGAAAGGCCAAACCCCCCTCACCCCCCCCCACCCCCCCCCCCCGAGACAGGTTAAGGGACCCCTCCCCCCGACCAAAAAATACAAGTCGTGGTAGTGGCTCCATTACTGTTGATCGGGTATACCCATACCCATACCCGAAATTGGGTATTTTTTAGCAAAACTACCTGAAATTGGGTATACCCATACCCGGGTACTTTTTGAAATACCCATACCCGGGTATACCCGATTTTTTGAAAAATACCGGGTATTTGAATGGGTATTTTTAGAAATTTATTTTCTGTAAAAACTGTGAAAAAATTCTCTCAAGGAAGTGTTAAATAGAATTACGCTTTTGCCATGTATCAGACTGCCACTTTACTGTTTCTGAACGTTTAATTTAGTTATTCCCTTATTGTTTCACTAATTGTTTAATTAAGCATTTTTGGCATTTTCTAGTTTTACGCATAAAAGACCATGAAAACATCTTAATGATAACTGTTTGTGGTGCTTTCGGATCTTATGCACTCGATTTCTTGCTACAAAATTCACAGTACACCCTGGATGCATGGCATGCATAAAACATGGTATTTGACTGAAGCTGAATAATTTTTACAAATGTACTGTACGTATACATAAAAGTCTTAGAGTACGTAGGCTTTCTTGCCTCTCATCGACTTGTAATCTAAATTCGGCTTTTATTTTTGTGATCCCTTTCAAGGATAAATACTGTTCTAATAGGCTAGTAATTTAGTTGGACTTAGAAGCTTAGAGCCGTACATGTAACAGGCCGAAGGGGGAGGGGGTTGGGGAGGTACGGCACCGGCAGGCGGGGTCTGAGCCCAAATTTTAGGGAGGGGTTGGGCACTAAGAAAACGCTCAAAAATAGGCAAAAATCGCAATTTTTCGACTAATAATCGTCAATCACTAATTTGGGCTGAAATACAGCTAGAGTGCTGTTTTTAAGGCAATTTTGGCAATGAATTTGCTCAAAAAATTACTTGCCAGAAAATCGCAGGGGGAAGGTCAGTGTGGTGCATTTTGAAAATTTGAAACTAGGTAAAGTAATACTAGGTAAAGTTGTTACCTAACAAACTAGGTAAAGTAATACTAGGTAAAGTTTTCAGCTAAGAAACTAGGTAAAGTAATACTAGGTAAAGCCCAGAAAAACTAGGTAATACTAGGTAAACCTAAAACGCTCGAAATCAAGTCAAAATACTATTTTTGGTTCAATAGAAACAATGATGAAGTTAGTGGAGTTAAAATTTACGAAATTTGGCACATTTCAAGTAAATATTTGTATTTTATTGATCAAATAAGTCAGAAATTCATTCTCTGGGCCACTGCAATTGTGGGAAAGCCGGAAATTTGAAGGTTTGCTGACTGAAAAAGCAACGTAAAAGTGAAAATATCAAACTAGGTAAACTTGTTCTACCTAGAAGTACCTAGTTATGTGGATTTAAAACTAGGTAAAGTAAAACTAGGTAAAATAGAGTAACCAGCAACTAGGTAAAGTAAATCTAGGTACTTTTCCCGCATATTAACTAGGTAATACTAGGTATACCTAGTTACCTAGATAAAAAGTGCACCACACTGGGGAAGGTCGAGAAAATCGTCTTGGGGCGATTCCCATCCGGGGGATCTGGCCTAAGTCGGGTGGGGGCCAGTGTGGTGCACTTTTTATCTAGGTAACTAGGTAACTAGGTATACCTAGTATTACCTAGTTAATATTCGAGAAAAGTACCTAGATTTACTTTACCTAGTTGCTGGTTACGCTATTTTACCTAGTTTTACTTTACCTAGTTTTAAATCCACATAACTAGGTACTTCTAGGTAGAACAGGTTTACCTAGTTTGATATTTTCAGTTTTACGTGGCTTTTTCAGTCAGCAAACCTTCAAATTTTCGGCTTTCCCACAATTACAGTGGCCGAGAGAATGAATTACTGACTTATTTGATCAATAAAATACAAATATCTACTTGAAATGTATCAAATTTCGTAAATTTTAACTCCACTAACTTCATCATTGTTCTATTGAACCAAAAATAATATTTTGACTTGATTTCGAGCGTTTTAGGTTTACCTAGTATTACCTAGTTTTTCTGGGCTTTACCTAGTATTACTTTACCTAGTTTCTTAGCTGAGAACTTTACCTAGTATTACTTTACCTAGTTTTTTAGGTGACAACTTTACCTAGTATTACTTTACCTAGTTTCAAATTTTAAAAATGCACCACACTGGTGGGGGCCCTGACCCCCAGACCCCCTGTTACATGTATGGTTACAGCATTTCTACATATGCATTTGGTCTATTGATACTGAGGGGAAGTATTTTCAGCAAACTGAAATTTTTATACAACTTTGTACTAATGTTGTTGACCAAGAATCAGACAGAAAGTACTACTAAGTAAAGTATTCAAAATTACTCCAGAAATCTGATTCTGTTTTTTGCCAGTATTAATCTACCAAAAAGTATTCGAAAATTATCAACTGTTCCAGTAACTGCATCATCTGTTGGGTACAACGGTTGTTCAAAAAGCAGACTTTAAAGAAAACTATTTTTGCATAACCTTGAAATTTGGCATTTTTTGGAAATTTCGTGATTTTAATGAAAAATACCCGATTTATACCCGATACCCGGGTATTTTTAAAATACCTACCCATACCCATACCCGGGTATGGGTATTTTAAAAAATACCTACCCATACCCATACCCAATTCAAATTCGAATACCCATAGCAACAGTAGCTCCAGTATTAACAAACTGGGTCAGAAATCACTAATTTTTAGCCTAAAATTCACTTGAAAAGCCTTTGGAAACCGAATTTGGCGTTTCCACTGCTGATATTGAAGAAAAATCGGTGCTTTTGGAAGCTCTTTTTGTCATTTTTTGCTTGTTTTTAGCTTTAAAACGCTATATGGCAGCTTAAAATAGCGATTTTTAGCGTCTTTTTTGAAAAAAACGTGCTAAAAACGCATTTCTAGGCGTTTTGGAGCTTTTTGAAATTTGGGACCCCCCACCTGGGCGAAACCCCCCCCCTCGACCCCCCACCTGAGGAAACCCCCCCCCCCTACCCCCCTCCCCCCAGGTCGGCCCGGAGCTGTTACATGTATGGGTGCAACCAACTTGATTGTTTAAAATCTACTAGAAAGATGTGAATAATCGTCGCCCAGCTAAATTAATGCAAAAAAAAGTATGATTGCAAGTGTTGGGTACAATAAAAGCCTGAAATGGCAAAAATTTAGGGTTACAGAAACTTCAACATCGTTTGTGGGGTTAACGGCATAGTGCAGAGAGCAAATTCTTATATCATTCGAAAGTCTGAAGTCTACTGTACACGGAACCGATTGAACATCTTGCGCCGAATTCGTCGTTTTTTAACAAGAACGAGGAACATGAGAAAAATCCACGAAAATGCCCATTTTCAGTAGTTAAGAAAGAATCAAATTTGTGGGGACCATGCCAAAGTGCGGAAAGAAAAAAAGCGGTGCTATCTATATAGGTAACGAGTTGCGCTGATTTTAAAGCCGGTTGAACAAAATTTGAATCAACTCTCCTTTTAGCAGAAAATGGCCATTGAAAAACGACGAATTCAGTTTTCGAGAAGAAAATGCCCTTTAACGGCCGAATTATGATTCAAAATGCATCTTATTCGATAGCTCACACTCTGTTTCATATAAATACATCACATCCCCCTATCAATAACGGAACACAAAAAAGCATTTGCGCTTGAAGTTGCAAAAACGGCTTTGGACCACTTTTTGGCTGTGATTTTGTATTTTCTATTCGGCGCGGCGCGAACGTGCTTTGGCCATCCCTACTTAAATATCAGCATATCAGCAATCAGCAATCTTAAATATCGCCAAATTCGGTTTCCAAAGGCTTTTCAAGCGAATTTTAGGCTAAAAATTAGTGATTTCTGAGCCAGTTTCTTAGTACTGGGAGCCACTACTACCGTACTACTTCTATTTTTGGGTGTAGGGCGGGCTTAACCTGTCTGGGGGGATGAGGGTGTGTGTGGCCTTTCCAGCTAGGGGGCTAACCCCCAAAAGCCTCCTAGTATATGCATGCCTTGAATAATATGAATGTTTTCATGGAAACGATGTCTCAACGCAGACAACAATAGCTATTCAATCTAGCTGGAATGAGTAACCTGTTCAACGTATGCACAAAGTGACTGCTTTTATGTACTTCCCATGTTGTTCACCGGCCCACTTTGCAGAGAAGATGGACTGCGCATTTCTGTTAAATTTATAACTACGTACATCACAA